>JAOPUL010003032.1:27517828-27530178 GCA_027564515.1 Octopus rubescens | reverse complement strand
GACTCTCTGGCAGCCCAAAGTGCCAGGTAGAGGCAAAGTACGATTCTCAATTGGCTCCTTATGTTTGTTCGGGAAGCGAGTGGTACGAGGTAAAATATGATTCTCAGTTGTCTCTTATGTTTGTTATGTTTGTTCGGGAAGCGAGTTGTACGAGGCAAAATACGGCTCTCAAATTGTCTCTTATTGTTTGTATAGGAAGCAGGCTGTACGAGGTGAAATACAACTGTCACACACACTCAAATGTCATTCGGAAGTGGTTGTATGGGTGGCGATGCCAAACTGCTATACAGCGGCTGTATGGGAAGCAGCGTCCCACTATACTGTACGGGAAGTGAGTGTCGAGGGTCCGATGCTGGTGGCATGTTAAAGGCACCCAGCACACACTGTAAATGTAGGTGGCGGTAGGAAGGGCATCGGGAAGTATGTGGTACGAAGCAAAATATGATTCTCAATTGTCTCTTATGTTTGTACAGGAAGCTAGTTGTACGAGGCAAAATATGATTCTCAATTATCTCTTATGTTTGTATGGGAAGCGAGTTGTACGAGGCAAAATACGATTCTCAATTGTGTCTGGTTTATTTTCGGGAAGCGAGTTGTACCAGGTTGAATACGACTGTCACTCAAATGTGATACAGAAGTGGTTGTACGAGAGGCGACACCCCCACTGCTATACAACGGCTGTATGGTAAGCGGCGTCCCACTATGTTGTTCCGGAAGCAAACATCGAAAGTCTGGTGCCGGTGGCATGGTAAAAGCACCCAGCACACTGTAAATGTGGATGGCGGTAGGAATGAGCGTCGAAAGTCCGGTGCCGGTGACACGTTAAAAGCACCCAGCACACACTGTAAATGTGGTTGGCGGTAGGAAGGGCACCCAGCTGTAGAAACCAAGCCAAACCAGACTGGAACATGGTGTTAGCCTCGGCTTGCCAGCTCCAGTCAAACCGTCCAACCCATGCTTGCATGGAAAAAGAATGTTAAAGGATGATGATGATGATGATGATATATATATATATATATATATATCATAGAAGGTTTGCCACAACAGAATTGATACCGGTGCTGATGCCACATAAAAAGCATCCAGTACACTGTGGAGTGTTTGGCGTTAGGATATGCTAGAACAGACAAAGGAGCCTGGTGCGGGCCCCTGGCCTTACCAGCTCTGGTCAAACCATCTAACCCATGCCAACATGGAAAACGGACATTTAATGAAGATGATGTTGATGAAGTAATGTATGCCTTAAAACCACTGTAGTTGTTTCTATTATGCTGCTGCTCCTCATGCAGCAATTTGTTTTTTCTTTCAAGTTGATTTTTAAGATACTGTTGCTACAACTACTAATAACTACTGCTAATGCTGCAATTAATCCCCATGTTCTTTTTTAAGTGGTAAATTCAATTCCTTCATGCTTACATCAGTAATAATTGATGTTAGTTTCATTTTCCCCTGCAAACAAATTCAATGACTAACTTCAAGTATTACCTTTTGTAGATGTTACTAATGTCTTTGAGAAAGACTAAAGTGTCACACAATTTACCCATTTTTCTCTCATAAAAATATTCAGACTACTTCTTAACATATTTGGTTTCTTTAGTTTTATATAGCTGCAAATAAAGCATTTACATATCAAGCCCCTATAGCCAACCCTGCAGATAACCTTTCACAACAGGGAAGTTTCTTGTTAACGATTGTATCATTCTGTTCACTATGATGAAGCTTGTCTATAATTATATTAAAACAAGCAAACCAAAGCTAACGTAAATTTGAAGTCTTTCTAATAGAAGGGGTAGGGAAAATTTATGGTAATCTGGAATCGGTATGTAAAAGTCTGCAGATATGTTTGAAAACATTAGCAACAATTTTTTAATAGAAACATGGTTAAGTGCTGGCATAGTTGTGCAGTTAAAAGGTTCTTATCTTGCAACCATGTGTTCTCAGTTTGATTTCACTTGACAACACATTGGGCAAGTATCTTCAGATGCTTTTTCTGATGCCAACACTCACCTGTTTCTAAACGAGGTAATAATCCTCCAGACAATCAAACAAGAAGTCTGGACATGCTTTCAAGGTGGGCTGCAAACAAATAGCATCATTTTTACGAACAATGAGACTTTTGTTTACAGTTAGCTGAATAATTCATGTGGTTTATATTTGTAGTATTCGAATGACTGAAACATAGATTTACAAAACTGGCTGTTTGCTTTTGTCAACAACCATCTAACACTAGACAAGCCGTTATCAAATGACATCATCATTTGGAATAATCAACAGGTAAGCCATGTCATACTGCCACCAAAACACACCTACATCATCAACTTTTCTAATCAACCAGTCCACCTATTTTGTAAACAGGTATGCCTACAGCATCACATTTCAGAACAATCAACTGATACGACAGCTATTCATCCACCCAGATACACTGGTATTATCATCTTTCATACAATTAACTAGTGTGCCTAATTCTTCAATAGACATGTTTACATTATCACCATTCAGACCAATTAGTGATTTTTACTGATGCTATTTTAATAAGAGTCATTCTTAAAAAGTGTTGTAGGGGAACTTATCAACAGAAATTGTTAGTAATTATTCTCAAGAATGCAGCCTAGCCAGGGTGGCAAAACTGATGAACACAGCCAAGAGACAGAGTACCAAGTCATAGTACTGGTGTAGTGTTTCAAGCAGTCACTGTGGAAATATTACAACAGATATTGCAGTAATAACAGAGTAGACCAACTACAAAATTTTAAATTCAGATAAAGTTTTTACTAACAACCCAGACACTACCATATAGAACAGCAACCAGATCAACAATCATGCTCCCAGCAAGCAGAGCTGTGATCAAACCCACAGAACAACCACAAACTCACCAGGCTGCCTTTTACCAACAGCTCAGACAGATAGCTTTTTCATAACCCAAAGTTTCTGTCAATGGTACAGAACTTTTTTGCCAGTATGTATACTATCTATTTGGTGCAGGCATGGCTGTGTGGTAAGAAACTTGCTTCTCAACCACATGATTCAAGGTTCAGTCCCACTGCGTGGCACCTTGGGTAAGTGTCTTCTACTATAGCCTCGGGCCAACCAAAGCCTTGAGAGTGGATTTGATAGACGGAAACTGAAAGAAGCCCATCGCATATATGTATATATCTATGAGTGTGTGCATCTTTGTATTTGTGTTTGTGTCCCACCACCACCACTTGACAACTGGTGCTGGTCTGTTTACATTCCCTTAATTTAACAGTTCAGCATAAAAGACCAATAAAATAAGTATCAGGCTTTTAAAAAAAGAAGTACTGGGATCGATACATTTGATTAAAAATTTTTCAAGGCAGTGCCCCAGCATGGCTGCAGTCTAATGACTGAAACAAATAAAAGTTAAAAGATGTCTTCACTATACATAAATATATATTCTTTTGGTTTCTTTGCTGACTCACTGCCAAGTACATATTCAGAGATATACTTGCACACAAATGTGTGTGTGTATGAGTATAGTATAAAATTCCTCAACAAACTGATAGAACATTGTTTCATTCATCTTTTTTGTATGTATTATATTTGTATATTATTTTCTTCACATCACAATCAAAAGCCTCACATATCATCAACATTTAACATCCATTTTCCATGCTGGCATGGGTTGGACGGCTTGACAGGAACTGGCAAAGCCAAGGGCTACAACACCATGTTCCATAGTCTGTTTTGGCTAGGTTTCTACAGCTGGAAGCCCTTCCCAATGCCAACCACTCGCAAAGTGTATAGGGTGCTTTTTATGTGGCACCATCCCTAGTGCTTTTTATGTGGCACTAGCACCAGTGCTGCTTACATGGCACCAGCACCCACACCAATGCTTTTTATGTGGTACCTTGGTTTTAGGATTTCAATTCTGTTGCGGTGGGCAGGTCTTCTCGAATACAGCAATGCACCACATATCTCGGACCTCTATCATCTCCTTTGTAAGGTCCAGCATTTTGAAATCGGCCTTCAATACTTCGTCCTATGTCTTCCTAGATCTCCCTCTTCTACAACTACCCTCCATTTTAAGTGATCAGCACTTTTTATGCAACTGTCCTCGTCCATCCACATCACATGACCAAACCAGCACAGTCTCTTCTCCTGCACCTATTTCCTCTATACAATACAATAAGGGTTATTACCGCTTAGTGAGGAACCTCTCCCTGGACTTCGACCATCTGTATCTGACTCGAGCTATCTACTGCCAATTGGGACCCATACAGTGTATCAGGTCTTCACTCCATCTTGTCCTTGGTCTTCCTCTTGGTCTTCTTTGTTCACGAGGTGTCCACTCTGTTATCCTGATGGTTCACCTGTTTGTTATCTTGCTGTCTGACCACATGTCCTGCACATCTGTGTTTGATTTCTTGATGGCTGCACTGATATCAGTGACTCCTGTTTGTTGACAGATCTAGGTGTTTGTCATTCTGTCCCGTAGAGTGATGCCAAGCACGATCCTCTCCATTTTTCTCTGTGCCACTATACTATTTATAATAGTCTGTATAGTTTGTCACAGCTACATTGATTTACTCACCACTAGGCAACATTAATGTTATCCTGTAGTTTTGTTTATCATGGCCTGAATTCATAATTCTCAACATATTCATTGTAGTTTTTCTGAATTTATTGCTCATCAGTAAAATGTATCAAATACATTTGAATCTTGATTATCTTTTAAATAAGTTCAGACATTATCACCATTCAGACCAATTAGTGATTTTTACTGATGCTATATTAATAAGAGTCTTATTAATAAGATGTAGCTATGGCTGTGTGGTTAAGAAGTTTGCTTCACAACCATGTGGTCTTGGGTTCAGTCCCACTATGCAGCACATTGGGGAAAATGTCTTCTGCTATAGCTTCGGGCCAACCAAAGATTTGTGAGTGGATTTAGTAGACAGAAATTCACAGAATCCAGTTATACGTGTGTGCTTGTGTGTGTGCGCGCATGTGTACTCTTATCTAGTCACCATGTGATGGTTACAAATGCGCATCATCGTCATACCAGTGAGGTTGTTCATTTCTAGTTTTTCATGAATAACATGTATGGCCATGGGGAAATTTAACCATGATTGGACATAGGCGAGGGTTATCAACAGGAAGGATAGCAGGCTGTAAAAAATCTGCCTCAAAAAACTCCAGCTGACCTATGCAATCATGAAAAAGTGGATGTTGAAGGCAGGCAGAGAAAACATGAGCCAGTGGCTCACTCACATCATCAACCCTGTATGGGTGTCAGAGTGACTCCCAAATGACTGGACCCAAGGCATCATTTTCCTCTTCTGGAAATATAAAGACGACAAACTCATCTGCAGAAACCACAGGGGCATCACCCTCCTCTCCATCCTGGGCAGCTCTTCACCAAAACCCTCTTCAACCGTGCTCTTCCTGCCATTAGAAGCAGACGCTGCCCACAACAAGCCAGATTCATGTCAAATTGATCTACCACTGACCATATTTTTGCCCTTTGTCTCATCATTAGATCTCGCAAGTTCTGCATAGAAGCCACCGCTACACTGCCTTCGTCGACCTCAAAGTGGCTTTCAATACGGTCGACCACGCACCCCTCTGGAAAATTCTCAAGCTCCTCGGTGTGACTCTTAAAGTCTCTGCCCTGTTCCATTGGCTCTTTAGCAATGCTGAGAGCTACATGTAGGTGAACGGGGAGGACTGACTGGTTCCCCATCAACAGCGGGGTTAGACAGAGCTGTGTGGCCGCCCCCAATCTCTTCAACTGTGTCATCAATTATCTGATGACCAAGGTCTGTGAGCGAGTCTCTGGTGTTACCTTCGGTGACTTCCACCTTACCAACCTGGAGTATGCAGATGATACCACCCTATTCAACAACTCTATCAACCAGCTCAAGGACACACTGACCATTTACAGAGAAGAATCAGCAAAGCTTGAGCTTCAGGTGAGTTGGGTGAAGACCAAGCTGGTACATGTCGGTGATGGCCTGGACCGTCTCCCTCTCTATATTGGCGCCGATATCGTGGAGTTTGTCAGCTCCATCTACCTGGGCTCCACAGTCACCAACAATGGAGACCTGACACTGGAGATCAACTGCAGATGTAGCTTGGCTGCTGGGGTCAAGTATTCCCTATGGAAGCCCCTCTGGTGTCACTGCTCTATCTCTCGGAAGACAAACTCCGCGTTTACAATGCATCAGTCCTCTCCATTCCCCTCTATGTAGCAGAAACATGACCCCTCTCAATAACCCTGGCAAAGAGGATCGATGGCTTCGATAGCAGAGCCCTGAGAACCATCGAGAACATCAGATGGTACCATCGCATTTCCAGCAAGGAGCTGCATGTGCACCTGCATCAGCCCACAGCCTCCCACCTCATAGATATCCGTCGCATGCACTAGTACGGACATGTCCTCTGTCTTCCACTAGATCATCCTACCAGGGATTTACTCTCATTCGACGCAGCAGCTTAAATTTTGGAAGAAGAAGAAGAAGAAGAAGAAGAAGAAGGAGAACATTTATTGTTTCTAGGGATTCTGAATTTTAATGGGGATGTGGAGAAGTGCAAACATTATGGTCATTCTAATTGATTAGCTACATTTGAACAATTAAAATTTGGCAATTTTAACTTACAATAACAGTTCAGCATTTTACAGAGTGACTCAACAATTTGTACCTTATTTTTCTCATCTATTCTAATATTGGTTTAAAATTTTGGCACAAGGCCAGTAATTTCGAGGAAGAGGATAAGTCAATTTTATTGACCCCAGTGATCAACTGGTACTTATTTTATCAAACCCAAAAGGATGAAAGGTAAAGTCGACTTTGGTGAAATTTGAACTCAGAACATAAAGACGGATGAAATGTCAATAAGCATTTTGCTCAATGTGCTAACAACTCTGCCAGCTCACTGCCTTATCTATTCTAATAGTGATTTCAAATTTTGGCACAAGGCCAGCAAGTTCGAAGGAGGGGTGAGTCGATCACATTGACCCCATTGCTCAACTGGTACTTCATTTATCGCCCCCGAAAGGATGAAAGGCAAAGTCGACCTCAGCAGAATTTGAACTCAGAATAAAGACAAACGAAATGCTGCTAAGCATTTTGCTCGATGTGCTAACGATTCTGCCAGCTCGCCGCCATTATCTGTTCTAATATTAACAAAGATTATTTATTACACACCAACATATAATACCTTCTTAAACTAATTCTTTCTCTTTTTTCTTACAGCACTTACTTACTGTACTATTTATATTTATCCAGCTTAGTTATTAAAGCCAATAACCTCTCACAAATTCTCTATCATACCCTATGGTTTACAACAGATAAAATCTGGTCTATGATGATATTTGCTGTAGCAGTCTGCTGTTAAAATGTCCAGTATTGGAACCACTATATTCAAAGGTCATCTCTACGTCCATCTATAACAAACTTCAGTTTGTTATAGATGGAAGGTTTCTTTTATCGCAAATTTGTTGTTTGAAAAAAACTTCAATAAAACAACAGACCTTTAGTTTAAAGATGTTACATTGTTTAATTATGTGTGTGTGTGTGTGTGTGTGTGTGTGTGTATATATACACACACACACACACATATATATTTCTGGGTAAAGTTCAAAGAGCTATCTTTGTTGGTAACAAAGGGCCTCTCCCCTAGAGTGAAAGGCAGATTGTATGATGCCTGTGTGCGAACAGCCATGCTACATAGCAGTGAAACATGGGCTGTGACTGCAGAGGATATGCGAAGGCTTGGAAGAAATGAAGCAAGTATGCTTCGCTGGATGAGCAATGTCAGTGTGCACACAGGACAGAATGTAAGCATCTTGAGAGAAAAATTGAGTATAAGAGACATCAGATGTAGTGCGCAAGAGAGAAGACTGCAATAGTGTGGCCATGTGATGTGTATGGACAAGGACAGCTGCATAAAGTAGTTCCAATCTCTAACTGAGATTGGAACCTGTGGAAGATATAGACCCAGAGAGACATGGGACGAGGTGGTGAAGTATGATCTTCAGATGTTGAGTCTCACGAAGATGATGACAAGTGACCGAAACCTTTGGTGATTTGCTGTGCTTGAGAAAACACATCAAGCTAAGTGTTATAGTCATGGCCAGTATCAGTGATACATAAAAGGCACCGTGCCGGTGACATGTAAAAGGCACCCATGCTAAATGATGATGATGAGACACACACACACACACACACACAACTAATTCAATAACATGGACAGTTCTATCATTTAATTACTGGATTTCTTCAGTACTATAGTATTTGCAATCAGATGTAGGCAGTAAAATAAATGTTGACCACGTATACCAGGTAATGCCACTGCCAAAGATTATTGTTAGTTGAAATATGATAAATTATGAGCAGATAATAAAATATTCCTGAGTTAATATCAACTACTTCATGGATGGTGATCAGAAGATTTGGAAATTAAGAACAGAAATCATAATAATTATTGGAACAACTGTGGAAACTAATGACTGTAAAGAAATTGATGAAAATATTGAACATGTTAGTGGAGTGAAACTAATATCAAAAGAGTGAGTGAGACACCAATTGGAAGCAGGTATATAATATTCATACATAATATCATCAAGTCTACTGTAGTGGAACTGACAGAAAATATTAGGTCGTTAAGAATGAAATGTCTAATTTCAAATTGAAAGTTTATTTTATTGTATCTCAAGAAGCAGTGCAATTCATCAAAGTATGCGCCTAAGCTATCAACACAGTTCTGCCATCTTAACAGTAACTTGTTTATGCCGGCAACGAAGAAGCCTGGAGGCCAAGAGACTGAAATCACGAAAAGCTGATTTCACAGTTTTTTGAGAATTGAATGTTGCAAGAAGTGGTTCAATGCCTGGAAGACATGATAGTCAGTTGGTGCAAGGTCTGGTGAATATGGTGGGTAACAGAGAATTTCCAAGTCCAGCTCAGCTGTTTAATCCCAAGACCAATCTCGGTTGTTTAATCGCAAGCTCCCTCATCATTTCGTCCAATTGGTTGCAGTATACATCTGCTATAATCGATTGACCAGGTCTCATAAAGCTGCAGTGGATGATGCCAGCACTGGACCACCAAACAGACACCATTAGCTTTATGTGGTGAATATTCTGTTTTGGACTATGTTTCGGCACATCATCTTTATCCAACCATCATACTAAATGCTTGTGATTGTTGAAAAGAATTCATTTTTCATGACATGTAACAATACAATGCAAAAATGGTTCGCCTTTATGCCATGACAGCAAAGAACATCAAGTTTCAAGAGAATTTTTCATCAGACGCTAATTTCATTCATGCGAGACCCATCTATCCAGCTTCTTTACTTTGCTGATTTGTTTCAGATGGTCCAATATTGTTGGAATAGTAACGTCAAACCTTGCTGCTAATTCACGCTTAGTTTGAGATATATCTGCTTCCACTACAGTTTTCAGCTCATCATTATCCACTTTGGTCCCAAGTCTCCCAGGATTATTTTCAGGATTAAAGTTGCCAGAACAGAACTTCTCAAACCATTGACATATTGTGCATTCATTAGCCACATCCTTGTCAAACACCTTGATGTTTTGAGCTGTCTGCGATGCATTGGTTCTACGACGGAACTCATTGAAAAGCAACACAAATTTTTGACATTTCCATTGGTTCACAAAAATTGATCTGAAGCAGACAATTCAAAAGACAATCAAAAACCAAAAATTGCATTTGAAAAAGTGATGATTTACCTGCACAATAAAACAAAACCAAGAACTGTCAAGGTGAAATGTTAGAGATAGCAACTCTCAAACTTGGTACTTAAGAAAATTGGACAATTCATACTTAATGACCTAATAGACAATTGTAACATCTATTCTACTACTATGAAACCAAGAGGGGGATAGATGATAATAATAATTACAATTTGACTGATGGTGGTTCAGGACCATAAGTTGAAGATAAAAGATTAGAACAAGAGGAGACACGTGGGGTAGAGAGTCACTGAAGAGGTCACAGGATGTGTGACGAAAGAATTTTGACAAAGAAACTAAAATAATAATAATAATAAAGCTGAGGTGAAGACCAAATATATAGTGTATATGTTTAATTGGCAAAATATGACCACCCCCAAGTATAACAATCACAATTTTGTTCCATATCTTTTCAAATCAAAAAGAGAGTAGCTTTAATAAATTGAAACTGCTGCTAGAATTGTTGAAAGTTAATGATTAGTTCTTAAACATAAGGAGAGGGGGAGGGGGTAATAAAGTAATTCAAACTTCCACAGTTTTCAAAAGTTTAACCCTTTGAATTTCAACCCATCTGAGACAGCTGCTGATTCTATGATACACACTTCTAGCTTTAAACTGATTTAAATTAAAATCTTCCATCAAAATTCCACATTATGTGCCAGCCAAACAACAGCTCAATAATGACCATGTTATTTTACTAAATTCTCCTTTATTTTCAAAGTTATTTGAAACAAAGCCAATGTATGTCAATAAAAAAAAAACTGGCACTGTCGGTTACAACAAATGTTCCAGTTGATCCAGTTGAACAGCCTGCTTGTGAAATTAACGTGCAAGTGGCTGAGCACTCCACAGACATGTGTACCCTTAACGCAGTTCTCAGGGAGATTCAGCATGACACAAGTATGTGACATGGCTGGCCCTTTGAATTACAGGTACAACTCATTTTTTCCAGCTGAGTAGACTGGAGCAACATGAAATAAAGTGTCTTGCTCAAGGACACAACACACAACCAGGAATCGAACCCACAACCTTACGATCATGAGCTGAATGCCCTAATCACTAAGCCATATGCCTTCACATGTATGGCAATAGAAATACAGTGACAAAAGGGTAAATAATTGTAATTGAATTGAAAATACAGTCACAGGTTGATGAGTTGTTAGGGTACTGATGATTGTTTTGTGGATAGTGTTTGGTTTCAATTTTGTTTGAGTCTAGTGAAGAATAGACGAGTACTCCAAGAAGACTTATTAATATTTATTTAGAGCATGGTTCTCATAGACACCTTTGATTCCTATTTTACTCAGCGGGGTGAGACCCTCGTAACCATTCGATGTCTAAAAACTCCTATTATATTTTTATGATTAAATATTCCATTCTATACTGGGTACAAAGGCCTGGAATTTTGGGGGAGGGGAGTAGTTGATTCTATCGACCCCAGTTTGTAACTGGTACTCACTTTATCGACCCCGGTGGCATTTGAACTCAGAACGTAAAGTTGGAAAAATTGCCACTATGCATTTCTCCCGGCATGATAACGACTCTGCCAGCTTGCCATGAGTATTTGAGATGTATTTTTTTTTCAAAAAATTGTCTCAAAACATCACCCTGGGTCCCATATATAAAGTTGGGCCTCCCACAAGCTTTAATGTACTAAAAACTTATTTTTCTGAATATATGCTGCTGGAATTGGAGTGTGTCTATTATTCCAGCACATCTTTTATGCCATCAAATATGGTACTTGACTAACAGCATAGTAGTGAGGAGACTCCTGGAGAGCTCAAGGTGTTTCTCAAGAGTGGGAATGTGATCAGAGCATGTTATCCATGCTTTCTATGGAAGATGGGAAATAATCAACCTCGCTTGTATTATGATGATGTTCATATTTACAACCATCAGATGATGTCTAGACATGGGTACTCACACATGCAGACACACACACACACACACACATGACAGACGTTTTTCTGTTTCTGTTTACCAAATCCACGCACAATGCTTTGGTCAACCTCGGGCTATAGTAGAGGACACTTGTCCAAGAGGCTGTGCAGTGGAACTGAGCCCAAACTATATAACTGGGAAGCCAGATTCTTAACCACACAGCCATGCCTGCACCTATAGTATTCTTAATTAAGTAACCCTCGGAAAGTACAACCCTTATCCAACCTGAAATATCCATTTCTAGTCATCAAGTACTCTCTGTAGTTATATTTAATGTATACAAGGCCCTGAAGCCTACTGTTTACACAGTAAACCAGTTGGTTAAGAGCAGAGAAAAGTGGGGTTATGAGGTCTCACTAGTTCTGTCTCAGCTAGGACTATTCAACTTCCCTAGTGTTGGTGTCATGAGAATATACACTATATATATAATATGTGTATGTAAAGGTGCATGGCTTAGAGTGTTGCACTCATGATTGCTAAATCGTGGGTTCAATTCCTGGACCAGGTGGCATCATTCGAAAGCTAAAACAATGCAAAGTGCATTGTGACCAGCGATGTATAACAACATCCAATAGTCTGGTTGATATTATGATTTCTTCTTCTTCTTCCAAAGTTTAAAATCCGGTTTTGTCCCCGTGAACGGGGGTGGCCGGATTCACCTAACACTCGCAGCAATCGCCCTTACCCC
>JAOPUL010003032.1:27322498-27335729 GCA_027564515.1 Octopus rubescens | reverse complement strand
AACCAACCAACACACCAACCAACCAACCAACTAACATCTAGCAAGATTTGAGGAAGAACTATACAATAAGTTACCTTAAATTCAGTTAATACACACAAGAAATACAATAAACACCAACAAAGACTTAGAAAACTACTAGACGACTTCGAGAAGGCCCCCGGGATACTAGTACCAGTAGACCAGTAGACAAAACCGGTAATATTTATATTCTTAATATAGACTTATATAAGAAATTAATTAGAAAAGAACTACACAGCAAATAGAGACACGTAAGTTACGACGCATTAACTAGAACAAACAGTAGAGGATTAGAAATAGCTAGGAAGTTAGAGATAGACGATAGAACCGAACCCTATGCCCCTAGAAAACCCCGGATCACATTAAATGACCCTAAATCGATTTTCGCGAGCGATCCTTCAGTCAGATTAATTTGCCCATCAAAATCTGATATAGGAAGAATCAGCAAGGAGATCATCAATAGAGTAGTTCCCACTCTTAAATCGAAAATTAAACCCAGTTCTGTGGTCCGACACCCCGGAGTTCATAGGATGAATTAAGCAACTAGATGTTAACAGGGCCAATAAATTCCTACAACTATATATATAGAGAGCTACTACGCTACCATTAACCCAATCCTCCTTAATAAAGCCCTTGAAAAAAAATCAGACCTGGCCCGACACGAAATAGATATAATATTAGCAGCGAGAGGTACCCCGGTAGATTTCGATGATACACTCTAGAATAGGTCCGATAGGGCGGATGCCATCGACATAGCGATGGGTTCATCCGACTGGGTACAAGTCACAGATGTGGTCGGAATATACATCTTATCCCTAATCCGGTCCTCATTCCCGGAAATTGTGGGAGGGCTATATAAGGAGGACGTTCTATTCTTCCTGGACCGAAATAGCCACGCAGAAGTTGAAAGAATTAGGAAACAATTATTCAAACTCTTTAGCAATTTCGGTTTATCGATCACCATAGAAAAAGATTACCACAGAGCTAACTTCCTGGACGTTACACTCAGCCTACACACCGTATTGTACGAGCCTTTCCATAAGCCTAACAATAACTTAAAATATATTAACGTGCAATCAAACCATCCACCATCTATAATACGCGGATTAATTAGAAACATCCAAATTAGAATATGTAGACTTTCCGCTAACGAGTAAATTTTCAACTTGTATGCACCCTACTATAACGCAGCTTTAGCCAGGGCCGGTCGACTTAGATAGGTTCCATAGACAGGGCCCCAGTTACTGGAAGCTGAACAAGTCGTTACCGGCATGTCCAGCTTACAGAGACCGGATTACCACTTTAGTTAAGTGGGCGTTGACGGGAGAAATTGTCAAAAACAATTGGTGGTTTGTACTTAAGAGGGCAATTAGAGTAGAATCCGTTAAGTTTAGCAAAGTACTAGCGAAAGAAATAGAGGGGGATTTAGTCGAAAAGTTAGACGATGTCTTAGGACAGGCATCGCGACCTACGTGTTGGCGGCGAGGTTGGTCCTCGACCAACACAATGACGCCAAACACGAAGGTTGCGTTGTCAGAGCCAAGGCATGCTATCTAGACAGGGTGGGAACGAAAGCTGCTCAATACCTCCGGGTGCCGGAGGCGAAACGCGGTTAACAGTGCCACTATTCGGTATTTAGTGGACGAAAACGGGCGCGAAGTCTTCGAGTCCGAGCATATGTCTGCGGCCTTCAACGGCACTTTGCTAGATTGTTCGGTGTCTACCTAGACGGCCTGGCATGACTCTCAGTGAAAGAGGTAGAGTGCTGCGAAGGACTGATAACAGCCGTGGAAGTGGGGGAAGCGTTGAAGAGCTGCATGGCAGGCAGGTCGTCCGGTTTTGATGGTCTGCTCTACGAACTTTATACTTCGATGCCAGACTTGTTTGCGGGCTATTTATGAGGCGTCTACTTCAATTTGCAACAAAATGGGAGATTTCCCAAAAGTGTTCTCGAGGGCCGGTGACACTGCTGAAAAATGACCCAAAAAAAGTGGGACGTTGTAGATAATTTCAGGCCCATCACCCGGCTCAATGCAGAGTTGAAAATTTAGCGAAGGTACTAGCAAAGAGGCTGGCGCTTGTCGTAGACAAGCTGGTCGGTACGGCGCAAACATGCGCCATCTCGACCTGCAACATTCGCGACAACCTCCATCTCGCATGCGCTACATCGTAGAGTGGGTGGTTAACGAAGATGGCACAGGCGAAGCTTTGATCAATATAGATCAATATAAAGCTTTCGATATGGTCGGCGACCAATACTTGGCGGCTGTGCTCCGTGCAGCCGGACTTCCGCAGTTGGATCGCTGCTTTGTATAGTGGCATCTGTTCAGTCGTTCGAGTGAACGGCCACATGTCGGAACCGTTCGATAATTTGCGCTCGGTCTGTCAAGGGTGCCCTCTCACCTCTCTTCTGTATGTATTCTTGCCCCGTTACTGCGGAAGTTAGATGCTTTGTGGGACGTGATCCGTGGTGCGGCAGAAGCGTATCTGCTTATGCCGACGACGTTACCGTCATGGTATCAACCCACAGGCACATAGACCTGATTGGCGAAAAACTACAGGAATAGTAAGCCGTGACAGGAGCAAAAATTAACACGAAACAGTCGGTGGGCTTGCAACTCGGCACCTGGAGAGGCAACTCCTTGCCGTCCAACAGCATCGTAAGGCGCTGGACAGATGGTCCGGTTAAATTGCAAGGGGTCTGTTTTGGTCCGGACCTCCAGGTGAAGCAAAACTGGGACGAGGTGACGAGCAGGGTGGCCAATCTCACCCAGAAATGGGCCGAGAAGAAGCTATACCTGAGTGGTCGATCCGAGGTGGCGAATGCGTACATCGCATCCGTCATCTATTACCGCTTGACCGTCGTCCATTGCCCTGATTGCTGGCTGACCAAACTGGTTCGCTGACTCTTCCGCTTTCTGTGGAAGGGGGGCTCTCCAAAGGTCAGACGCTCCATTTGCTGTCAACAGCCTCTGAATGGAAGGCTGGGCATGCCGCAGTTACAAATGCACAGACATACGCTCAGATTACGACATCTCCAGCGTTTCCAGGACGACGCTGAGCAAGTGTGGTCGCCGTTTGTTAGATGGGCTTTTCCACGACTCGTCTCTTTCACTGAGCTACAGTCCTGTATCAACCCTAGACCGAGAAAGAGCGCTTGGCCCCTCGAGTGTGGACAAGCGCTCACAGCTCTACACCAGTCGGGCAATGCGGTCGGTGCGGATTCAACATAGCTTCCTATAGAGGGCTAGTTCTGGCATAGTGCGACGACGTACTCGAGGAAACTCTAGGCGTCGAGTTTGAAGAATTGACCGGTCTGTTCGGGAGGACTTTCGGCCCAGGATCTATGGAAAACTTCCAGAGGTCCCTTACCTGGCAGTGCTACCGAGGGGCGCTGGATAAACGCTACAGGCACGGAGGTGCGGTCTTCCGGTCTACAGGCCCTAGGTGCGCGGACGACGAATCCGTCCTGCACGCCCTCGTCCAATGTCCGAGCATTGCCGACCTCTGGGTTTATGTCGATCACCTGCTGTCACTTGTTGGATCTATACAGCTATCTGCCGAATTCCTAGTGAATATTGACCCGCCGCCCTCCTTTGACAAAGAAAATGCGGGCGATCTTTTTCTGTCTAGTTGCTGTAGTAAAAGAGATGGTATGGTGGACGCGTTTGAAAGGGCTAAGGACAAACACTTTCCTCGTTGGTCAAGGCCTCATCAACATCATCAAGTTTGAACTTGAAGAGGAAGGTGAGAGTGTAGAGACAAGTGTTGTCATCTAGCAAGTTTGTTAAGAGATGGGGAAAAGTTGCAAGAATGGCCAGCCTGAAAGGACAAATTCTGAGTTTTTAACTATAAAGATTTCTTTTTAAAAAAGGAGGAGGGCTTTTCCCTGTGGATCAGGCACCAGTGGCTTTCGTGGGTTTTCTTCCTACGTGGACTTCCAAGCGCCTCCCCCTTTTGGGAGTATAATTTGTTAATTTTCAATTTTTATTTCATTGTTTACGCGACCCTGAAAACCCTTTGTATTGTATTATTATAACTTTTGCCTTGTATTTGTACAAGTCTCACCGAAATCTGAAGAGACAGCAGGTAAGAGGTACATGTTGCTGGTATGACTAGGGTGTCATATATTTGGTTTTGCATAAAGTATTGTTCTAGAGAATGTTTAATAGAACAAAATAATATTAATATAAGTTTGTTTTGAAATTTTAGATCACATAGACAGTATTTTACGTAGGATATGGGCAGTTCCCATGAGCATTATTTTTTGAATTTCTGACATTTTGGGGTTTCCTGGTATCTGAGTTAAGTAACAATCAGAGCCTTTTGCTATCATTCCTATGGCACCTATGACAACATGTATTTTACCAATGTCTATTTCAAGATCTTTATACTTGCTCAGCTTTTGGTAGGCCTTGACAGAGGCATTTATGTCGATTTGGATAGCTATAACGATGAGGAGTCATGTTTTTTGTCTGTAGTCCTACAAAATAATGTCGGGCCTATTCGCATCTATCTTTCTGCCGGTTTGAACAGGGAAATTCCAGAGGAGTGAGATGTCGTCATTTTCAAAAACTGGAGGTGGTTTGTGTTCCCACCAGCGATTATCATGGGCAGGTCCGAGTTTTTGCAAATTACCTAGTGAATATACTGTGCTGCTTTATCATACCTGGTGAGATATTCTTTAGGCGCAAGGAGACTGTACATGGAGACAACATGATCTATGGTTTCATGTTGTTGTTTATATACACGTCATGTTGGGTTACTGCCGTTCTTTAATATGTTGGCCTGGTAGTTCCTTGTAAGTAGACATTGGACTTGGGCTTCTATGATGAACCCTTCTTCTCTGATTTTAAGCCAGACATCACTAACTATTGAGGGGGAAGGGATTTGTCAACATCGGCATCATTAGCTCTTTGTCAATATCGGCTTCATTAGCTTTTTGGATATTTGCCGTTGAGACGTTTTATTCAGCAAGAATAAGTAAGGCTGCAGTTTTAGCACGGGTATTCATGCGCTTAGCTTTTTCTGAGCTTGTTTCCAATATGTCTAGTTCTGGGATTTGTTGTATTTGGAATACATTTAGACATTTCGTTGCCTGTTTTGTTACTGAGTATGATGTTTTCTTGTTTTCGTGCTTTAATGCAAGTTTTAACATCCAGTCGTCAGAGATTTTCAGGTAGGTGTTTAGGCGAATTATGGCAGTATTCATTGTTATTTCCATTTGTTGAAGTCCACGACCACCCCCTTTAATTGGCATGTAAAGTCGTTCTACATCTGCCTTAGGGTGGTGCATTCTATGCACTGTCAACAATTTCCGTATTTTTCAGTCAAGATTACATATTTCAGTAATTGACCAGTTAATGATATTCAAACTGTATGTCATGACTGGTATGGCTAAAGTATTGATCGCTTCAAACCTTTTTCTTGCATTCAGCTCTGTCCTTACCCTGCTATATAATTCTTTTCTGATTTTTCCCTCATCATTGAATGCTTGATTCCATCACCTTCAAATACACCTAGGTATTTTTAGTTCTTTGTTGGTTCTAACTCCTTTATGTCATTATGTTGGTCTAGGTTAATGTTGGGTGTTTCTATCATTTTTCCCTTGATAAAGGTAGCTTTTACACATTTATCAAGACCACATTGCATTCTGATGTCATCACTGAATTGTTTAAGAATTGCCAGTAAGCCCTGTAATTGTTGATCATTTTTTGCAAAAGAGGTGATTTTTTGTAAAAGAGGTGATTTATATTTTTATCAAATATTTTATAGCCATATTGTACATCATTGAGCAATTTCAAGAGTAGCATTAAGACTATACAAAAGAGGAGTGGTGATAGAGAGTCACCCTGGAAAATACCACATGAAATTCTTATATCTCCAGCGTTTAGATATTCATTTTCACTTTTCAAAGTCAATGTGGTTCTCCATGATCTCATACTCACAGTCAAAATGTTTCTAGAGTAGGTGCTATTTTGTAGATTTCTAGACATTTCTTAATCTAGCTATGTGGTGGACTATCAAAAGCTTTTTTATAGTCTATCCAGGCTATCGACAAGTTCTGGTGTTGTTTGTGACAGTCTTCCAAGATCATCTCATTGATGAGTAGGTGATCTTTACAACTAGAAGACCAACCTTTACATCATTTTTGATCATTAGGGAAGATGCCACTTTCTATTAGAAATCCGTAAGTGTATTCAGTCAAGACAGATATTAGTATTTTGTACATTGTTGTTAAGCAGATTATGGGTCTATAATTTTTTGGATTATTTGTTTCTTCATTTTTTGGTAGTAGAAATGTAATACCATTAACTAGCCAAGAGGGAATCGTACTAGGTTGTTGCAGAATATCGTTGTTTTGCTAGCAGTTTATGGCTCTCTGGGAAGGCATTCAGCCAGAAGTTAGGGATTTTATCCTTTCCTGGAGACTGCTATTTGCTTGACTTCCCGAGAGCAAATATCACATCCTCTATCTTCATACCCTCCCACTTTTTCTCTTCTAAGGAATCTAAGTTTGTAGATATTATATCAATCCAATCGGCCTTTTATTGTGTGTTTGTTCTTCTGCCCAAATTTTATTCCAAAATTCCTGCACTTCTTTTGATGGGACCGGCTTTACTGCAACTGTTAGTTTTCCTATCTTCCTGTAAAAAATTTTGAGGTCATTTTTTAACATGTTGTCCTTGAAGAATCTAAGGTGCTTTTCATACCTTGCTATGCGGGCAGCTTTACTACATACCTTTTGCTTGATAGTTTATATGGAGGTGTCAATGTCGAGGATGGTTTTCATATTGCATTTTTTCTTTAACCTTCGGGTGTTTGTTGGTTGATATTCTTGTCAAACTTAAGGTTTTTTTAAAATTCTATGTCTGATCTAAGTACCTAATTTGATGTTGAATACGCTCTTGCCAAATAGGCTTTTTACGGGAATGTTGTCGTTTTCTAATCTTTCCACCACATAGAATCGTTGAGAATTTTGCAGATGCATAGTACAGGTGATTGACATCTGTAATATCGACATTATTAGCTGTAATTATATCCTTAAGTGCAAGGCGGATTTTACCAATTAAGTTTAGGTTTTGTTTAGAGTTACGAATTTTTGGGAGAGTGTCACGCTCATTCATAGTGATTTCTTAAGTTTTTCGACATTCAATCATGATTTGATTTTTTAAATCATCTAGTTCAGTTGGGTCAATTTCTGTGACTTTCTTCAATTTGTTTTATTTTCTTCTGCCTTTGTGTCAACATTTGGTTTAGAGAGTATTTTACTTTGCTTATCAGTTTCATTTACTCTTTCTATCATTACTATATTTTTATCAGACAGGGTTTGATCTGTAATTATTTTCCCAGTAGTATCTTCTTTAGCTGCAACCTTGTTTCCTTTATCCATTACTGATTGTTTAATTTGGTCAATCTCTAATTCAGTTAGTAATTTCTTTTTCATAATGTTTCTTCTGATGTTGGCAAGTTTGTTACTATCTATGTAGGATCTTACTTCAAGGTGCTTCTCTCTCCAATTTAGGCAAGATTGTTCAGTATTAGACTTATTAGTGGGAAAATATATGGCCCGATAGAATACCCTAAGAACTTCTTTATTATCTCCCCTCAACCATTATTCATTCTTGTTTTTTTTTTGTTTATTTGATGACGTGCGTGGGAGGCCATTTGTTGGAATATTCCGGTTGTGGAGGACTTCCACCTCCTGAGTTTCGGGAAGATTTGAACCAGTAGATGACTTTTTGCACCCAGTCTGGTTACTCACTGGGACGCGCGACCCTTGTTGATCCCGGTGATGGCCGATCCGGCGTGTATTTTGCTTTGTTGTCTTGGGGGACAGAACTGTCTGTCTAGGGTTAACTTGTTTTGACAACACCGCCTCTGAGGCTTCGGAACGTAAATATTTCTCGCATCGTAACTTTTTCAAGCTAGCTGACCTGTATTCGTCTGTAGTTCTTTTGCTTTTGACAAATTTATCTCCAGGCATATATTCTTTGTGGTGTTTTCAAACATATAGATTGTTTACTCTGTGTTAGTTCGAATACAATTGTTATGTTATTGTATTGCTTCGTTTTTGATACGTTCTTTCATATTTGCGTATGTGTCTCGTGTAAATTTCTGAGCCAATAAATAAATATTCAATCTGGCGTGAAATAAATATAAGAGTTAACAGATTTACTTTAAGTTTCATGCTCGCACTGTGCTAGAATCTGATGGGCTTGGATAGTGCATCGAGCACGATCGATATGGTAATCTTTCAGGCTCAAATGATATGGCTACATGGTGTGGAAATGTATAAAATAATATGAGAAGTAAAAAGAAGAAAAAAATTGAAATGTTTCAAGGGAAAAAGAGAGTAAACGTTGTGTCTCTTTAACCCTTACCTGAAGAATATCGTTAATGTTGAGTGTCTATATCAAAAAGAAAAAAACTATACATTGTGTGGAGTAGCCGAATGGGAAACGGCTTAAAGTGAGTTAGATTAAGTGCCTAATCTTCCATTTGGATGACAAAAATGATGTAGGCGAACAGTTGCTCGCCTTGTAAGATAAATATTTCCCCGATAGCCATAAATATAAAGTAAATCTTCAACAGACGTTCTGCATAATTTTCTATAGCTTCGGCCCTAATGTGAAAAAACATCATTTCACGTAAGCCAACTAAGATTCCCACTCTAAACTGCAAATTCAGGAATCTAGATATTTGCCGACTTGAGCAGGAATGCATGTTTAGCTTGGTCATCTGAGAATAGGGGACACTTCCACTCCGCCAGATAAGAGAAGCTAAGGAAAACAACATACTGTGCGAAACTGGCTTCAACAGGAAATACGCCAACTTTCAATTTCCTTTCAAGCACGTATACTAAGAGTAAACCACAAATGTAGCAAACCACACGCAGAAGCTGAAGGACAGCGATATTCTACACACGATCAAGAGGAAACATCCTGAAAGATGTAGACCGTTACGTAACAAAAACGCAGGATGTTTATAAATGAAAGAACATACATCCTTATTACATCTAAAATCTACACCGACCTTCTAAACTGGAGACCAGATTTAGTTATAAGATGTATGCATTACAACAATTTGCTATAATCGAACTTGAAGACATATCTCTTCCAGGAATGCGTGTTTAGCTTCATCGTTTGCGAATAAGGAGACACTTTTGCTCCGCCATATATATATATATATATATATATATACCTCCATATACACACACTCATGTGAATAATTAAGTGAGCGCAGTTTTCTTTCATAATACTAATTACACTATTATTAGAATATTTTCTTTTAAAAACAATTAGGAAATGCTTACAAATTCTTTTAAAAAATAATTTTCTTCATTATTTATCATGCAATTGCTTGCACAATCTTGGCTGTATATAAACATATTATCATCATAGCATATGTATTATGCCTACGATGTATATTAACATTGTTCAGAATTAATCCGGAACGAAAAAAAAATATAAGGTGGGAGGATAAAATCAATATTTCTTTCTTTGCTTGATAAAAGTCATAAATACACGCCCTCAACTTGGCCTCTAACTACAAGCATCACGATTTATTAGACATGAATTAAAAAGTGCAATGCCTTTAGTGATAAAAACGTGTCAGATCACTGGTGTGATGTTTTCATCAAAACAAAATTTATTTTAGCCATAAAGGAAATTCTGATTTCTATAAAATGTTTCATGACACTTATTTGTACATTGAAATTAGGTGAAGTCATTAAGAATCTGGAAGTCATTAAGAATCTGGAAAAGTAAGGAGGGAAAGTACTAAATGAAAACTCATGCATTGCTGATTTGTAATATATTTTATAAATACATCACGAAATAAATTCTTGAGGGTGATGTGAGTTAATTGTGATCAGCTTTGTTAAATAGCAAATTCTGAATGAATAATCCTGTGGAGACAGTTCAATTTGAAATATTATTGTTATTCATATATTTGTCACGAATCTTTAGTGTACAAAATGAAGTCCTTCTAGCTTTTCTTTGATTTCTAAAGCAACAACGTATGCGTCTTGCCTAGCTATAGGCCATCACTTGACAAAACTTCATTTCATTTCAGCTAATTTTTCTAGCAAAATAATAGTTATTTCTCAATTATGAATCACGTCTTAAAGATATTAGGAAAAACTAAATTAAGTAATGCCGTTCCCCAGCATGGCCGCAGTCTGATAACTGAAACAAGTAAAAGTAAAGGTAAAAAATATCAAATATTGTCAGCATAAATCACAAATAGTTTTTTTACCTAACACCTTCACAGGGTTATGCAAAGCGGTTGTTTTTCTTACAAGGAAACTATGTAAGCTGCAAAGAAAAAGAAAGCCCACGAATCCTATACGTAAAACAGTATTTAATTGTACATCAATACCATGCTAAATGCAGCTTATGAAACTCCAAAGAGAAAAAAAGAACATTTTTCCGCATCTGGCGTGAGAATCTTCCAGCTAATCTGTTGTCTATTGATTTAGTCCTTCTCTTATTTCTTGGACCAGAAGCTTGTTGCTAGATTGCTTTACTACAACCCATTGCTTTATTTATTACTAGCAGAAAAAAGAATAAAACAGGAGACAAAAAATTAGCCTATTCAGTTGAAGTCGCAGCCAAACCTCCTTCAAATCACAGGGATGTGTTGGTTAATGTGATCGTGGATACTCACAGCCGCGAAGACGTTGTGGTCGTGGTCACTTAAGTGCCTTCGATTATAAAACAGAGAAGACCTGGAGCTAAAACTCCGCACTTTCTCAGCTATGAGTTAATACTGATATATATGAATATTACGTTTAACATTCATAATAAAAGTATTTTTATTTATAATTGTTTATTAGGGGAAACATCAGCATTCTTGTTAAAAGTACAAGTCAAGAGCCGTAGTGGAGTTAGTATTCTTATAACGTATCCTAATGTGAATAGAATTATAATTGAACACGAGACTTGTCTAAAGCAATTTTCTGCCTAAAACGAAATTAAGTATTACTGTCAGTTTCATGTGTTTGTCATAATATATAGAAATTATTAATTCAGACAAGATTTCATTGAAATCTTAATAGAGCCTCCTGTATTGAAGAAAGTTTTTCATATCAATTAATGCAATAAACACAGTGGTGTTGATCCATACTCGAATTACAATTAATATCGGAAATTGCAAAAGAAATCAGAACACAAACAACGGAAAACTATTGCACAACGAACGTGCAACATAAAACTACTACTTTACATATTCAGAATCATCCATGCTTATACAACACCTGGTGAAGTAAACGTCGACTTTTCAATTATTTGAATGCATTTACCTTTCGATATAACAGTGCATGTGAGACGCTAGTAGAAAATCCAAAAGTGCCATTCATATATTGTGTCAAAATATTTTCACATGACTAGTTATTTACTTTAGTAACATTTTTTTTACCATCGCTTTTAAGACCATGTTGTACTATAACTTCCAGTTTAGTTTAATTATTATCGTATTAGTGGATGGATAAACAGCAAACGCCACTTTGCAATTCGAACAAACTCAACTTATGAATGCAAAGTTTTCAAGCTATACTCTGAGTTCGACACTTAGTCTAACTCACTTTAAGCCGTTTTCCTATTCGGCTACTCCACATTAGGTATAGCCTTTTCTTTATGATATAAACACCCACACTTAACGACGAATTATGTGCAAAAGATAGTACCCTGAACAAATCTAAGAACACTCAATTTAGTTTGGACAATGGCTAATTACGCACGGCTACGATTTAGTACACAGTGAATACAGGTTTATATGTTTTAAATGGTTGTCTTGCATGTTTTATATGTCATTATCATATATTTTCGTGAGTCATATAAACATCTGTTATGGTATCCGCGTGATTTCCTGATCATTTATGAATATAGGCTCAGGTACAGACTAACTTCATGTATATTATATTCAATTTCACGGCAAAGTATTTTGAGCAAGTATCTCTTATTATTTCCTCGGACCAATGAGTATTGCAAATGGAAACCCGTCTGAAGTATATGTGCATAACTGAGATGACAGAAAAAAATCAATGCGACGAAAATAGGATAAATGGTGACATTTAGTTCCCTTGCACCAAAGATGTCTTTACGTTTCCTCTCTTTTAAGATAAATGAAATAATAGCATATAATATACTTCGGTCGATATAAATAGAGTAAACCTCTTCAAAGCGGTACACCAGTACGGCCGAAGTTCCACAACAGAAATAAGAAACATCATTAGAAAAAAAATAACCACTTTTGTGTAAGCAAGTGAAACTGTTCGGTAGAAACTGAAAATCTAACAGACATATGGTAAATATTGATTTACCATATGTCAGCATTTCAAAATTACTGTAATCTTAAATGTTACTAAACAACAAATAACTTCGTAAATCATGGAATAATGAATGTTATTTTGAGCTCTACAGAGATATAGTTTTCCTAAACTTTCAAACAATTCGAAAGTTATCGTTTTTCTTTTAGTGCCATTTTACCTGACATTTTACCTGCAATAAAGATATGTACAGTGGATAATAATTTTATGTAAAGAAATACGTATAAAAGTTTTATTCTAATATTCTTCTATATTCTTCTAATATTATTCTAATTTTCTTCTATATCAAAATGCCATGGCGTGAAAACATATTTTCATGCACACATATTTTGAAGTTTCACAAAGAATTTTAATTTTAACTTAAGAGAAGAGATATATTTTCAACTGGGAATTGCATTCCAACCGATATGTAGATTTAGTTTGAATTTTGCCTCTGCAATAATTAAACATAGAGTTTTTAAGTTGACGCAGAAGCCATAGAGGGTATAAAAAATGTTAACGCATGAAATGTCAATGAAATGGCTACGATATTCACACAGCCATTGGTATCATCTCGCTGAATGTGCAATAACTGATATATACATATGTGATCGATTAGATATTCAATGTAAAGAACTAGGGAATGTTCTTGAGGAATTAAAAATACATATATATTCTAGACATGATGTTTAGCTTAGACATACGGAAATTAGTGCATTTGACAACGTTGACTTACTGGTATTACTGCACCACACAAACACGTGCGCGCGCGCATATATATACTTATGCATATATCGATACATATATATATATATATATATATATACGTATATACATACACACACACATATATATACATATATATATATATATATGTATATATGTATATGTGTATACCCACAT
>JAOPUL010003032.1:27163397-27174104 GCA_027564515.1 Octopus rubescens | reverse complement strand
AAACAAATGGAATGAACAAATAACACACACACTACCCTTTGCCACAGCCTCTTCAGTTAACGTCCCCAAAATCATAACAATTTCACACCATTATATATATATGTGTGTGTGTGTATGGGGGGGTCCAAATGATGCCAGTATGGAAAAATGGACATGAAAAGGTGATGATGATGATGATAATGTGTCTGTATATATACAGTATAAGTTTATTCAATACAAATCTACACAAAAGATATATTTTAATAAATACACATCATTTTGCATTCGGCCATGATTGCAGTGTTTCATAATTATAAACCGTTAAGTACAAAGTGCAGACAAAGTAAGAGGTGAGCGGTCAGGATGGAGGGAGTAATAAAAAACAAAAATAGCAAAAACAAAGAAAAAAACAACATATTTTCTTTTTCCCAATTAACTAAAGTAACAACTTATTGATCAGCAGTATTTATTGATTAATTATATATTTTTATGTTCTAGACAAGGAAAAATGTCCACTTTTAATATATTTTTTCCGGTAGGGGGAGCTGGCTGATTCTGCATCGGAGAATGGTGCTGCAAATGGCAGGAGTCATCATCATCGTCGTCTTAATGTCTACTTTTCCATGCTTGCATGGGTTGGATGGAATTTGTTAAGGCTAATTTTCTACAGCTGGATGCCCTTCCTGTCATCAACCCTCGTCCGTTTCCATGTTAGGTAATATGGTAATATTTCCCCATGACCAGACATGTTTTCAAGGAAGATTGCTAATGAAGGACACTTGCTTTACAACTATCATGTGATGTCAAGACAAGGAGACACTAACACACACACACATATATATATACGATGGGGTTCTTTCAGTTTCTGCCTACCAAATCCATTTATGAGGCTTTCGTTAGCCTGGGGCTCTAGTAGAAGACACTTGCCCAAGATGCACATAGTATGATATTGAACCCGGAACCATGTGGTTGAGAAGCAAACTTCTTACCACACCTGTGCCAATATTAATTTTTGTTCCAAAATCTGGGAGACTCAAGTAATTAGAAGCAAACCCTTATTTACCCTTCGTCCAAAAAATTCCATTCCTACCCCTTCCCTCCTCCATTTCTAACCATCAACCTGTCTACTTTCATACTCTTGTGAACTTACCCACCCTACCCTTCCCAATACTTTGTCCATGTTCTGTCTTACATTCACCCTCTTGTACTTTGAGAGTACACCTTGACACCACCAGCTTGGTTTTCCTTCCAAACTACTCCCACCCACCATTATATAATGCAATGTAACCAGGTATCTCCTCTACAACAAGACGCCTGTTGTTGTCTCTCTATCATACTTTAGCCTCTCAATACTTGGCATAAAGCTTTCTCCCTCAATACTACACTCTCACTCAGTTGAGTGGGGCCTGTCTTGAGAATTACTTGGTGACGTCTCTAGATGGTAAGTTGGTAATTTATGGAAAATTTCACTATTATTTTTAACAGGTTGAACAACCTTATAAGAGAGGTTCTCTGCTGGTTTGTGGTCATAGTTGTGGTTCTTGTATAGCCCCAGGTCAGTCCTGATCCACCAGTTCTATGGTACCCAGGTAGTAATTGTGATATATACAAAAATCAATGACTACCTGAACATATTTATTTTATTGACCCCGAAAGAATGAAAGGCAAAGTCGACCTTTGCGGAATTTGAACTCACAACATAAAAATGGATGAAATGCACCTAAGCATTTTGCCCAGTGTGCTAACTATTCTGCCAGCTTGCCCCATTAGTATCATCACCATCATCCTTTAACGTCCGCTTTCCATGCTGGCATGGGTTGAACGGTTTGACCAGAGCTGGCAAGCTGTGGGCTGCACCAGGCTCCAGTCTGATTTGGTTTGGTTTCTATGGTTGGATGCTGTTCCTAACACCAACCACTTTACAGCGTGTGCTGGGTGCTTTTAATGTGTCACCGGCACCAGACTCTTGGTGCTAGTGCTTTACGTGGCACCATCACGAGTGCTTTTTACGTGGCACTGGCACACAGGCAATTGTTGGTCCGACGGACGAGACATATAGACCAGGGACGGACAGACATATAGGACAGGGGCCACCTGACATCAGCCCAGTGACAGACCGACATATAGACTGGAGAGACCGGAGAGATAAACATATGTAGTCCAGGGCCCGTGCACCTGTGCTCAGACCACTTTCGTAGAGCGGCGGGAAACTCGCACCCCGGGACATCCAGTTAACAATTTAAGGCTCCATAATTAAATATGTTAACTTTAATTTAACTAATATTTTCGTGCAATTGGTATCTTCAAATTATTTAAGCAGTATAAATGCTGCTAACAATACAAGCTGACATAACTCCTTTTTTGCAGATCTTTACTCTAGTTCACTCTTATAATGATGGAGGTATTGTTGAAAAATGTACACACTGAAAATTGCTAATGAGAGTATGAGGATGTAAATATTCATGTATATATATTCAAAACTACCAAAATATATGCATATTCACACATGAGTACTGGATCTTACAAACAGGTTACATACAATTTCTAAGGGTTTTCAAGAGACAGCAGAGATAGTTTATGCAAAAGCTGCACATTTACAACATATTTGACACATTCCATGTGAAGTTACAAATGTACATAATAAGCATTTATTATTCACATTCACTGCAAAAGTTCCTGAATGTTAATATTTCTTGTATAGACATAAGAAAGCATCAACACACTTTGGCCTTCTGAATTTCCGTTCTGTAATTTCAAATTATTTCTGCTTTTTGTTCTTTTTAAATCAAGAAATACATGCATGCAGTATAATAAGTAATTAGGCTAAAGATGAGTACTCACTAAGTTGAATATAAAGATGATAGTGGAATATATGAAGTAGAATAATTAACAGTGGAATAATTGTAAACACAAATACATATAGCATATTAAATATATATTGATGGCATATAATGCCATCACATTCTCCTAGTTAGGTCTCATTCTCTTATAAACATTGCTTCAACATCATCGCAGCTGATCTTGTTTATTTTTTGGTAATTTTTCGCATTAAGTGGTTATTAAATGCTTAAAACTACAAAATATGTGTTGTTAACTCTTTTTCTTTTTGGTCATTTTTCGCATTAAATGATTATTAGATACTTAAAACATGTTTATGCTTGAAGAAACCCTTCGGTCATGAATGACCATGGGTTTGCACTTAGAAAGCTCCCCCCCCCCATTGGCACAAGTCTGGGCAAGGTTGTTTGTGGAAGACTAGCAGTGGCCCATGCATACCAGTCTCCCCTCCACCGATGTTGTCCGATGATACAGCTTGGCACCGGTGACATCGCAACTCATTTTTACAGCTGGATGAACTGAAGCAACGTGAAATAAAGTGTCTTGCTCAAGAATACAACACGCAGTCCGGTCCGGGAATTGAACTCACAACCCCACGATTGTAAGCCCGACGCTCTAACCACTGTACCATGCTTATTAAACGCTTAAAACATGTTTTGTCGTCGTAAGATTGTAGCCACGCATAAAATGACAGCTTTCAAATTCTGTTTTCTGACTGATTAAAAATTATCAAACTTTAAACCTCTAACTTGTTTTTTAATTTTTTTTTCTGGAACAAGTGAATAACGGCCTGAGTTCAGCGTGAAAAATTACAACAATACACCAAATTTGAAAAATTTCAAAAAGTGAAGGCAAACAAAAAAGATCCGAGTTCTTTTACTAGCTAAATTTTGCCGGTAGCCGTCGAGACGTCTGGTGTCTTTGGTCCTCGAACCACAGTCTTCCTCCGCCAAATAGGGTCTGCTGCGTCCTGCCGGAGAAATGAGCCCCGCGAGTTGGAGTGGCTACTGCAGCGAATGTTGCGGTCATTGCCTCGAAGCGCGGCTGAATACCCCCCTGTCCTGGGACCCTTGCCGGCCCGGCTGTCTGTCCCACACACTACACACACACATTTTTTTTCTCTCTACATTTCTTCTTTCTGTTTGTTTTTTTCGTTTTATACTGCTATCAATGATTAATAAATTAACCGCAGATCTTACGGCTTGGATAATTTTAGGTGATCGAAGTTTCTTAGTGTATGTCACATAGGAAGTCTGCTACTCCAGACTACACGCTCTTACATGCAGCGTGACAGTTCGGGCTTATGTGTGACAGTCTATATACATATATAGTGCAACCTACCAGATGTGAAGTGTTGCATTTCTTCCATTGTTTTGTTTCATTTGTGTGTGCTTGTTGTTTAACCCCAAGTCGGTTTTGATCGAATAGACCTATAGCATTCTAACTATAACTTATCCGTCTTTTATATATCGATGATAACAATTAGATCTCTTTTACTTTTTAAGGTGGTGGCGTGCTATTTGAGGGAGATGCTATGCTATTTCTAGAAGAGAGTCTACATAGGGACTTCTAGTACCTTACCAATACAAGCCACCACCAAAGCAGACCGGCTCTGCTTACGTGGAGGGCAGAGCAGAGGAGAGTTGACCAGAATGTGCCAGTTCCTGTTCTTATTGCTACATTATGGTTGGTGTTAGCCTAAGTGATGCTTAACGACACGTAATATTTTTTTTTATTTTAACTATACGTGGTATAATTAACCGAATAAGTATCCACAATATTACAAGTACTTATTTTATATATTCCTGGATAGATTAAAAATGAAATTGACTCAGTGTGTTTTGAATTTACAACCTCAGTGTCATTTTTCTACAACCTATTCTAATATAATAACAACTACCACTGTCCATAAGGTCCCTCATTTCTATGCTACCACCATCAATATCCCAGAGCTCCTCACTATCAAGCATCCATCACTACCATCACTAAGTTTTCTCCCACCACTACTACACAAGGTTTGTAGATAAGTCACGTGTCTAGTCCTTAACTTCAGTAGAAGCTTCGGGCAATTGTGAAGACTTTTTTTTAGATACAAAGAAGAATCAAAGAAATGACTGATTCAGGAGAAATAACTTGTTTCACTTTCCACCATGTGCCTGGTAAAACATTTTCATTCACGGAAGAGAAGGACAACAGCGACTTTCTTATGAAATGGTAAGTTTTCTTATATTTCTCTGTATTTGTCTGTATATACTATACGTATGTACTCACACGTGTCTGAAATATTTTCCTAATGTTATTGAATTATGAACTTTCTTCCAGTATTGATCCTCTGTTGAAAGCATTTCACTTTGATTACGTGCTAAATGCTCTTGGGAACTGTATGACCGTCACATAGTATTAACCTTTTTAAAACCGATGTATCGTCGGTATATAGAAAAATCAATATAACTGTTTACTTCTTTCAGTTTTATCTATATTTTTAATGATAGTAATACATATTGAGATTAATTGATTTTCAGCAATGCCATATGTATATCTCTATCAAATTTATTATTGAATACATTCATTTTAAAAAGAAATTCGAAAAAACATACATCTGAAAGTAACTCTCAGAAAGCAGACGATAATTTGAAAGGCTATAATATCCTCTAACCTCCCTTAGCAACCGGCATTGTTGTTAAATATTTGCGACTTGCATTAATTTATGCGATATTTCCTTAGTAATTTTCTTTAAAATTTCTATAATGTTCTTTTATTTTTCATACTATTCTGGATTCATCTTTAGCACTTAGATAAAAACTTTGATAATGTATACGTATTTACTACAAAATGTTCTTGAAACTTCCTTGGTAACCAATATTAAATCTTCAATATTTTTCAGAAATGTTCTCGAACCTGAGAAACTAACATTAGGGCTTCGTTAACGATCATACCTACACATGTGTGCCCCTTCCCTGGCTTTGTTTCCTCATAACTTTCAGAAAAATGGATATAATTTAATGAAATTTTCTACGGTGGGTGTAGTTTACGATATATGGAATTTGTAGAAACTTTCTCCGAGGGAGATTGAAAGGATTTTCGGATAATTCACATGTGTAGACTGTGTTTCATTATAACTTTTAGAAAAGTGGATATATTTTAATGAATTTTTAGTGCGGCCCCACTATTTTTTTTTTTTTTTAATTCTGATATAATCGTAATCTATACAGTCTGAAGAACATATCTGAAGAAAATTTCACTAAAATATTTCCATTTTTCTGAAAGTCATGAGGAGACAAAGTCGATTCGTGTGAATTATCCAAACACCTCCTCAGGCCCCTCAGAAAAAGTGTTTAACAACAAATTCCGATATAATCGGTGCTGAGTTCTGATCGAAGTACACCATTTCCCCAATCGTAACATTTTTAAACATAAACTCTATCTCATACAATTAAGCAAAACAAGCAAAAAATTTTAATTTTTACTTGTTTCAGTCATTAGACTGCGGCCATGCTGGGGCACCGCCTTGAAGAATTTTTTGCCGAATGAATCGACCCCAGTACTTATTTTTTAAAGCCTGGTACTTAGTCTATCGGTCTCTTTGGTCGACCTGAATTTATAGTAGAAGACTGAACCAGGAACTATGTGGTTGGGAAGCAAACTTCTTACCACACAGCCACGCCTTTTATCCCCCCCCCCTTGAAATTCTCAAATGTCAAGGGGTAATTTGGACCAAATAAAAAAAAGGAGTAATTAGGAACAAACAAAAATAAATCATCATTCGGGAAAACAATATGGGGAAATTTAGGACAAACTTAAGCGAATAATGGAGTGATTTGCAACAAACTAAATCATTTGGAAGACACATAAATCAGATATTTTTGGGGATAAACGAAATAATTATTTAGGATAAACTTAAAAGCTTAGGGACAGGTAATTAATTACGAACAAATAAAATCGGGGTATCATTCGTATAAACAAAATGGGGTACTTTAGGACAAACTTAAAAAGATAATGGGGGTGATTCGAGACAAAGAATAAAAAGTTTAAGATGTTACAAGGGTAGGCTCAAATTTGTGTTCTGCAAATCGTTGTTTCAGTTTGTCCCAAATTACCCCTTGAAATTTGAGAATTCCACCGAGGTCGACTTTGCCTTTCATCCTTTCGGGGTCGATAAAATAAGTACCAGTTGAAATTGCTGGCCTTGTGCCAAAATTTGAAACCAATAATATATTAGGTAGAAAAATTTCAATATAGTAAACACAGTAGAAATTATTCTACAATCTCTCCTTTGCATCTCAAATAAGTACTTTTATCCAGTTAATAATAATTTACAGTGGTGCTGTTGGTCATGTAGTCCCACTACATCTTGGCTTTAATATTAACAATATCAAACATTATTATTGCTACAGGTAAAACCTCTTCATTTTCAATAGTTCAATCTGCTTAATAGGACCCAGGAAGTGACAGCTTTTCTATCTAAGATGCAAAACCACAACTAATAATTGCTTTATTAATTATGAAATCATATCAGTAGACTGATATCCTTTCTAAGAAAGAAAAGTATATCACAGTTACTCAGAGAAGACTTTAACTCAAGAATTTTATTATGGCTCAGAGACATGGTAAATAATTAATTACATTTAATTATGGTCAACTTTGATGTCTTATTTTCTCTTTTTTACATTCCTTTTTATATATACAGGGGTATGAAGGATAATCTGAAAATTCAACTATTTTCTTTTGATCAAGCATTTCAACCTTATCAGTACAAGGCTCTGATTAATGTATGTATTAGTTTTATCGATTTCTTAACCATAAAACGCCTTTTCTAAAATGTTGAATAGAATAATCATGATATTTGCCATCAGCATTATCATTAATTGTCATCCCTTATAATACCTATTCTACCTCAGTCTTACAGCTTCAATTACTTGTATCCTACCCCCACTTCCCTCAATATCTAAACCCACTTAGCAACAGGATTTGCTGCATCTTTCAGTAATATCCAAAAGGTTTCTTATGATGGTTGTGTGCAATTGAAGTGATGTATACTGAAGTTGTCATTTGTTGATGTCAGAGTTGTAAATGTTTCATGCATATCTGATGTGTTGAGACTAACATTTCTTCCTTGTGGCCTTCTGTTCCTTCTAGTTTAGTCACTACTAGTTTTTAGCAAATGTTTGCAAAGTAGTACATGCCACTAAAGTATTAGTAATGGCCACATCAATATCTAAGAGTTTGTGAGTAAGTGCTTAGTATTGTTATCAATGCAATGGGTGTGCTACAGATGTAGACATGGCAGATGATGAGTGATCAAATACTTTAAAAACTTCACATGCATTCACTCATACTTCCACAACAATAAAAAAGCTGAAGTTCATGAATTCTTTCAATCATTATCTTGAATGTTTTTAATGTTGTTTGACTTAAGTGCATTCAAACTTCTGCAATTACTTCTTTGAAAATAAAAAAAGTTTATGCAAAGAAGCTTGTAAAGATAACATTTTCAATGTTATTTAAATAATTATTTTCTCAGTAACATAATTATTGAATGTTTTTAGTAGAATTGATGACAAGAAAGGACAAAGAAGACTATAACAAGTCATTCATTGATACATCAATTTCTTTTTTGCTAAACAGCTTTTGAAGTGTGGAATTATGTAAAATGCCATCTACTGGTCAATAAATTCAAGGTTGAATTATTTGTCATCTCCTAGTTTTTATAAGTCACTCTCACCAAGAATAAAATGATTGTACAACTTATATATATTTTTTTAATTTCAGAACTTCTTTAATAATTCGACAATAATTAGCAACTTGGAAATTTGCTCAGCTAATGGCTGGAGCAGGCTTGGTATGTTTTATTTTTATGATGTTTCTTCTAATTAACTTTTTTTATATAGTTATCAGTAAACTCTACACTGAATATACCACAAAACACTACACTGATTGAAAAGTCACTAAACATGACCTTTCATACCTCTAAGATTACTAAAATATGTATATACCATTTTGAGATAGAATGTTAATAGGAACATATTTGGTAATTTTGTGAATAAGTGCTATATATTCTCCCTCTCACTTGCATTCATTTCTTGTTATTGCCTTCTTTTCTATTTTTCTATTGGCCACATTGCTTGGAATGAATGGTGAGAAAGGAGAACCCTTTTGTCCTGCAGTCACTAGTGATGGTGTCATTATAAAATGCACACATTACTTGTTCTAAAGCAGACCAAATTTTAGTTTTATTTTGTTGAGGGCATGACTAGTGCTGGTGCCATAATAAAATGCACCCAGTACATTCTGTTAAGATGGTGATGTTAGTAATGGCATTCAACTACAGAAACCAAGTCTAAAATGAAGCATATAAGTGAGATGTATCCTCCAACCTATGGAAGAAGGAGTAACTCCAAATAGGAACTCAGTGAGTGGTAATTTGTCCAATTCATGCTAGGATGGAAAGCAGACATAAAATTATAATAATGATCCCATCTCACAGGTTTTATTTATTTTTAATTATTTGGCATCTGGAAGAAAGGGGTGTGCCTAGGGCCTTCATGGGGCCTTTGAGATTGGTAAGTTTGATATGGTTGATGTTTCTTTTGAACAGCTGTAACTTGATGGCTATGGGAAAATCATGAGTAAGAAGGGAAAAGAGCTGATGTTCTAAGGAGGAAGGACTAAATGTAGTGATTAGTGCAGTGCTTGTAGATACAATATGCATGATGAGAGAAGGAGAGATGAGTGAGTCAGAAAGGCCTGTAAGGAGGTGGCACTAGAGTAACTATCTCCAAGAGAAAGAGGTCAATGTAATTGTAGAATAAAAGGCAGTGTGAGGTGACAGCCTGTCTGTGGGTTAGCGGTGAGGATCTGCAAGTCAATCACTCAAGCAGTTTTTTTTGGAAGCAGTTTAAGATGTCTTACAGTTCCCATTTGGGAGCAGTATTCTCTTGTAGGTTTCTCTTTAGTTTTGTATATGGTTGGAAATTGTTAAGAGACTTATATATTTTCTAGCCCTAAAGAGGAAGGCCATTTGTTTTGTGATGCAGCCTTTGCTAGTGGATAGTGTGACGTCTCCAGAAGAGATCATTAGTGTTTCTGTGACCTAACATTTGTAGTGACTTGTTGTTTATATTTAGGTTGGAGTGGAATACAATATTTTTTCTTAATATGTGTAGTGATTGTCTTTTTACTGTTGAAGGAGACAAAATTTTCCTATCCACACTAGAGAATATTTCTGAGGTCTCTGTTCATAAAGTTGTTTTCATGTGGATGAAGGATAGTATCATCTGCATAGAAGTGGACATTGTTGGTGATGATGGTATGTAGTTCATTGACATATAAGATGAAGAGTGTGTGTGGAATGGTGTGGGAGTGTTAAAATAACCCTTTGGGGCACAGGAGAATTGTGAATCAAGGTGAGCGCCATGAGGATATACTGTGATGGCTGATAAGAAGACTGATCTAAGAGACGAAAGATTGGATGGAAGTCATGGGCAAATAGTTTATTTTGGGAATTCATATGCCAGACAGAGTTAATACCAAGTTCAAATACATTGTTTTCACCATATTTCTTAAAACTGACTGGAATTACCCTATGGAAATGTTGCTTGTTGTGTGTGTTGTACCAATGTCACTGGAATGAGTTGTAGTTAGTGGAAAAGCTGCGTAGGGATGGCTGTGTGGTAAGAAGCTTGCTTCCCAACCACATGGTTCTGAGTTCAGTCCCACTGTGTGGCACCTTGGGCGAGTGTCTTCTACTCTAGCCTTGGGCTGACCAAAGCCTTGTGAGTGGATTTGGTTCACGGAAACTGAAAGAAGACCATCGTATATATATATATATATATATATAAAATTAATTTTGAGGCTAAGTTTAACTCAGCAGAATGAAAATACTGCAATTTC
>JAOPUL010003032.1:27035990-27046230 GCA_027564515.1 Octopus rubescens | reverse complement strand
AAAAAACTGTTACTCAGTACACATCACAACTGTCCGAAAAACGGGAACGTGAAACTGAGTAACAGTTTTTTGTGATGATATTTTTACAGCTTAAATAAAGTGTATATATATATATATAGATAAGATAAGTCTTGTGTCTTGTTCATCTAAGATTGTCTTTTTCGTTATGCTAGAAATGTGAAAATATGTCCTTAGATGAGAGTTCCCATTCTACCTGGCTGTATTAAAATTTCCCCTCCCGCACACCAATATAAAGAGGGTTTGCACACAGGTCACCAATACAAGAAGAGGGTCACCAGGCTATGTATGTATATCTGTATATGTCCTTATGTCCATCTGCCCCCGGTCTATATATCCATCTGGCTAACAGTCCCTGGTCTATATGTCTGTCTGACTACCAATCGCCTGTGTGGTGTGAAGTAAAAAGCAGGTGTGCCAGTGACATGTTAAAGGGCACCCAGTACATTCTCTTGAGTGGTTGGTGTTAGAAAGGGCATCCAGCCATAGGAACCAAGCCAAAATGGACTGGAGTCTGGTGCAGCTCTCCGACTTGCTAGTCTCCAGTCAAATCATCTAACCCATGTCAGCATAGAAAACATGCTATATGAGAGAGAGAGAGAGAGAGAGAGAGTCAGCAAATGAGATCGAGAGAATCTCAATATCGAAAACACATAGTAGCACTCAGATGACTTGAACTTACACTGCGAGATCTTTAGTGGTGGCTATAAGGCAAATCCAAATGAGCAGTATGGAGACAATAATGCAAATAAACATAAAATTCCTTGGGTTACCCAAGGAATTTTATCTGTTTATTTGCATTATTGTCTGTCTGTCTCTCTCTCTCTCATATATACTCGTGACGGTGCCATGCAAAGCACTAGCACCGAGAGTCCGGTGCCAGTGGCACGTTAAAAGCACCCAGCACACACTGTAAGGTGGTTGGCCTTAGGAAGGGCATCCAACGATAGAAACCAAGTCAAATCAGACTGGAACCTGGTGCAGCCCCCAGCTTGCCAGTTCTGTTGAAACCGTCTAACTTATGCCAGCATGGAAAATGGACGTTAAAGCATGATGATGATGATGATGATGATACACACACACACACACGATGGGCCTCTTTCAGTTTCCACCTGCCAAATCCATTCACAAGAGTTTGGTCAGCCCAGGGCTATAGTAGAAGACACTTGCCTAAGGTGCCACACAGTGAGACTGAACCTGAAATCATGTGGTCGGGAAGCAAACTTCTTACCACACAGCCATGCCTGCACCAATGTGGAATTTGAACTCAATTATATTAGTAACAAATACCAGTCTATTGTCAGTTCTATGGTATCCAATGATTTTCTTTATATTCTTTACACGGGGTACACAAACACTGTTGGCTATGATGAAGGGGTATAACAAGAAAAAGTTGGAAAACTCCAGGTGTACATAATGATGACTTAAGAAGGCAAAACTATTTCCAGTCATCTCCCTTGTGTTCTTAGCTAGAGACTAATGTTAGTTAATACACTAAATACCCTCCTTAGGTTATTTCCGATTTTGGAGACACATTGGATATAAATAGGCATAACTACAGATTGATGCCTCACCAATGACTGTTTCCTCATAACTTTTTTTTATATGCATTTTTCTTATGGCATTTTGAAGAAATGTTTTTGAGGGTGTAGATTATAAAATCTTTTATCTTTTATTTCAGTCATTGGACTGTGGCCATGCTGGGACACTGCCTCAAAGAGTTTTTAGTCAAACAAATCAACCCCAGTATTTATCCTATCTGTCACTTTTGCCAAACTGCAAGTTTATGGAGACGTAAACAAACCAACACCGATTGTCAAGTGGTGGTGGTGGGACATACACACGTTGACCAAATCCACTCACAAGACTTTGGTCGGCCCAGGGCTATAGTGGAAGACGCTGGCCCAATGTGCCATGCAGTGGGACTGAGCCCAAGACCACATAGTTGGGAAGCAAGCTTCTTAACCACATAGCTATGCCTGCACTGATATATTTCAAACATAGAAATCTGGAAAAGTAAAAAATGCTGAAGTTGCAGAAATTGGTGAGAGATAAGAAAAATCAGGGCAGAAGGAGAAATGAACAATCTGAAACGCATTGAAAAAAACAAAACAAAAAAAACAAAAGAAATTTTCTAAATCTTATCAACATAACCATAATATACACTCTCGAAAAATGTAGCTCATCAAAGTTTCATTCAGTAAAGAAAAAAATATGGTCCATCCAAACCAATTGAAATATTTCAAGTTTTCACCAGATTTTTTTTCCACATTTTCTATACTGGTGTGGTTTTGCATGTTGATGACAAAAATCAATTTTGTTTTTCTAGAAATTAATAATTAAAAAAACAACAACTTACAAGTTAAGTAACTACCAATTGGAAACCTCCATTGCCGATCAGCTAAAAGTACATAATTTCAAATGCATGTAACTTTTTTAATTAGTCATTTCTAGAAAAAATAAAAACTGAATGCAATTTTTGTCATCAGTAAGCAAAACTGCATCATTATAGAAAATAGAAAGAAAAAAATCTAATGAAAATTTAGAATATTACAAGTGGCTGGAAGAATTTTAGAAAGATGCAAAAATATGCAGTTTTGTTGAAGAGAGGACACAGATTCAGGGGGCACCAATGTGTACTTATACCCATCCAACCTGCCTTTGATAGCTGTACCAGACATAACATTTTACTTGGTTTACAAACCAGAAAGACTCCATGAGAGGAATAATAAAAGGTTCCTTATAATCCAACCGGACCAGAACCACAGTTGAGTGGCTATCTTCTTCAGAAATAGACTAATTGATGTATAAAAACTTAACGGATTAATAAACATTTAGTCAAGTTGTTGGCAAAATAGATTTTATCTGATCACTAATTCTTGTCAGAGCTGAATAAATATTTAATATTTTAATTAAATTTTCATGTTATTTCTGTAAAAAACAAAAACACTTCATGATGACAACAATTTTAACAAATAAACATACATCTCAACAAACATCATTTTGTATAAGTCGCGCTCAGGGTTCAAGTGAGTGTATCGCTTTTGTTCTTCTTTTTTTTTTTTAGGTCAGTACATCTAGACCTAATATCTAAAAGGTGTTTCAACCGTGACCATCCAGTCTTTTTAGGGTTTTAGGACTATATAATGTTACTTCTACTTTCTTTTAAGCTGGCGTAATTTGAGGGGCAATTGGCTGTCATTTCTAGTCGTCTATCTGTATCCCATCAACACAAAAATAAAATGCGAGAGAGAGACGTTTATACAGAGTAAACACGTATTTAAACTGTGGAAATTAAGTAAAAAAATACCAAAAAAAAAAACAATTTACGGAGTAAATTTTAAATGAAAATTAAGAAACCAATTTACGGAATAAATATGCATTTTAGCTGTGGAAATTAAGAAATCCAATTTACAGGGTAAACTTTAATTGGGGAAAATCAAGAAATCTAATTTACGGTGTAAACTATTTTAACTGGAAATTAAGAAAACTTAAATTAATTTATGTTACTGAAAAACTAAGATTCCCCCAAATTTAGGGTCTACCACAAGGTGCGTATGTATAGGGGAGGGTGACTTCCACGAGGCAGTGGTTGATGGAACAAATTGTTTGTATATATATATATTTGATAAATCTTATATTACATATTTACACTGTGATAGCAAATAAATCGATTCCTTCGTGCTGTATGTGTGGCATATCTTATCGTAAGTTCAATTCACAGAGACACAATTCTTTTTTTAACATCCATCCTCGTATTGTGGTCGATTAACATTTAAAAAATACTGTACATATATTAGAGATGGATTTGGTGTGTTGTTCACTAACATAAATAAAAAGAGAATGTTTCTTTTTGCACACGTATACAAAAACGCACGTTATATAATTGTATGTACATATGTGTACACACACCTCTTCACAGTCACTCTTCGGTCAGCTAGACATAGCAGCCAAATGTCATTCAAATCACCACCGCAGTTTTAAATAAAATTTAAAAAATTAGACAGTGAAGCTATTGGATATACTGAAAGACGGGGATGGTCATGGTCGGCATGTTTTTAGTCATAGGTCAGCTCGATTAGAACTGACCAAGGATTGAACAGAGAGAGAAAGAGAGAGATGAACTTACACCTTGCACATTCCTTATAAAGTAACATCCACTGCTGCCCTTCGAACTAAGTTCGGGATGAACCCCGCACTCGATGGCCGTTTCTGAGTCCCGAACTAAATGGGAGAACTCCACATCGTCCTTAAACACATTATTAGTTGCTGGTCCTTCGATCGTTTCGTAATCCTCCATCGAGTTACCGTTGCGTTTCTCACTCAGTATTTTCGTTTTGTCCCCCGACCCAGCAGCCATCCTGCTAATTTTAATCACACTAATTATTATACTTAATTACAATTGCTTCTTCTTGTTTGTTAATAATGTCTTGTTTCCGTTATACATACACACACACATATACATACATATGTGTGTGCGTGTTTGCTCTTCTTTTACGTGTCTACATATATACATGCTCGCATATGTACGCATCTTTATGCATGTTTATCATTCAACGTTATACATATATCTGTGTGTACATACCATGTGCTTATATTTATACAATATATATATATATAGTTACCGCTGTCGGTTTTGTATTGTATGAACATCCATATCTAGATATTGCTTCCAGAATCATATAACCTATAAAAGTGTGTGTGTGTATATATATTTATATATCTATTTAACCTAGACACGTACATGTGGTGTATGTATATGTATTATATATATCTTATCTTCTAAAACCTCACTGTCGTCTGTATAATCACATATATATGTATACATTCATGTTGTACAACAGATCAACTGAAACACAGCAACAACAACAGCACTAATACCACTTACTACCACTACCAACACTAAAAAAGCTCTCACTCACTTTTACAATAAATGTGCGTATGTGCGTGCGGTACAACAGATGGTTTTAACACCACAAACACACACACACACACATATGTGTGCGTGTATATGTGTGTGTTTTCTAGACTATCCCAGCAAAAAAATAAATAAAATAAATATCAGAGACTGCCGGTTGTGACTGTTTTATTGTGAAATAAAACTACGTAGTCAGTAAAGTAGTAGTAGTAGTAGTTGTTGTTGAAGTAGTAGTAGTAACAGCAAGTCACCACGTTAGTCCCATTGATAACCAACAGCCAAACCATCCCACCACCTTGTGTAAAGTGACCTTACTAAGAAGGAATTTATTTCGGACAAACTAAAAACCAATGGTGCGTATATAACACGTATATAAGTACATACCTATCTCACTCGCGTGTGTGTATGTACACACACTCACACACACAGTTTAATAAAACAGAGTTCAGTTTTATTTTCTTCCTATCTGTGGAAGACAACATAGACCTGGGGAAAGTCTGGGGTGTCCGACCACTACTGGATTTAGTCTAAATAAACACACGAGTACTTATTCTCCTGTTGGTTAAAATCAACACGTTTTCATTTTGTTTTTAACACATGCTCCAGCATGGCTTCTCCCGTGATGGTTAAAGGACGAAACCAAAGTACACAAATGTGTATATACATAATTCAGCAATGTATACGTACATAACTTATGAATGTATATAATATACACATGACACGAGCATACATACACAACGCATGAATATAAACACACATGCACACCTCTTCTTCTCACAGTTGAAAGAGATCGATATGAAAAGAGCACACCCATCCACATATATTAGCTTGTTGGGGATGGCGAGGGATGAGATAATGGGAAAAAATGCGACTAAGACGGGTGGGTCGACGGGTAGGAAGCGAGTGATTTCTATAAATGTCCATGATTGTAAAGAAAACTTAAGAGTGGCACGAGTGAGATGACACGGATTACATGAGTCACTCCTAGGTGGAAGAGGGTCAATTTGGAGGTTTATTTGTTTTAGTCATTAGACTGCGGCCATGCTGGGGCACCGTTTTGAAGAATTTTAGTCGAACGAATCGACCCCAGTACTTGTTTTTTTTTATTTAAAGCCTGTAACTTATTCTATCAGTCACCGCTAAGTCACGGGGACGTAAACACACCAACACCGGTTGTCAACGGTGGTGGTGGTGGTGAGGGGGGGGGACACAGACACAAATATACACAGTTTTTTTCTGTCTGAAGATTTGTCTAATATGATTTACTTTACCTGTCGGTATGCATTTACTGACTTTATTGGATAATGTAATGGAGAATAAATAATTCCAAATACCATCCATTTTCATCTATTTTTATTCAACTCCACTATTCGTGTTAGTGGATGTGCGTCCCTCGAGATTAGTTGGGTTTTACGCTTAACTCACATAACGGGTTTCTTTCAGCTTCCGTTTACCAAATCCACTCACAAAGCTTTGGTTAGTTAGCCGCCCGAGGCTATAGTGGAAGACACTTGCCCAATGTGCCACGCAGTGAGACTGAACCGGAACCATGTAATTGGAAAGCTAACTTCTTACTACACAGCCACCCTATGGCACTTACTGTAACGGCCTCACTGCGGGGTTTGTCCTTGTAATACCCTCTCTTCATCCCATCACACCGTATCTCAGAGTGTGCACCCTTGTAATCTCAACATTTGCCGTCCCTCAGACAAATTGGCGAGCCGGCAGAATCGTTAGCACGACGGGCAAAACGCTTAGCGGTATTTCGCCCGTCTTTACGTTCTGAGTTCAAATGCCGCCAAGGTCGACTTAGCCTTTCATCCTTTCGAGGTTAATAAAATAAGTACAAGTTCAGCATTGGAGTCGATGTAATCGACTTACCACCTCCGAAAATTGCTGGCCTTGTGCCAAAATTTGAAACCATTATTATTCACTCCCCTTGCAATAAACGGGTGCGTGGGACGCACCAAAAAACCAGCTGGAAAGAGCGTTTTCCTGGGGTTAAAATGGCAGTATTTTTGGCGTATCGTGTTGAGTTCGGCTTGGCGAACATTATTATTATTGACTTCGGCGGAATTCGTACGTTCTGAGTTCAAAGTCCGCTGAGGCCGACTTTGACTTTCATCTCTTTAGGGGTCGATAAAATAAAGAGTTGAGTACTGGGGTCGACGTAATCGACTTACCCACTTCCCTGAAATTGTTAGCCAGCCTTGTGCCAAAATTATTATTATTATTTGTAAAATAAGTTGGCGTGTCGTAAGAGGAAAGGCATGAATTTTTAACCTCTTATGGGAGCGTGACCCTTCACAAAAATGGGAAGTGTGATAGGAAGTTGTTCTTTTGTAAAGAAGAGATGGGGGACATAAATGGCAGGATCGTTAGTTAAGGACCGGACAAAATGGCCGACAGATATTTAAGCCACGTTCTGAATCCAATATAAGGAATACAATATTGATAATCCACTACTTAATGGCACTGAGTACTTCTTCCATTTTATTGCAGTGTACACTGACGTTATATATATATACATATACACACATATATATTAGTGTGTACGTACATACACACACACACACATACACATTTTAGGTTACAGACGACAGAAAAAAAGCTATATGTTGCAGGTGGAGTGAAACTGAGGTAGCAATGTCGTGAATCATCGGCTATTTGTAAATAACTTCTGTCACAAGATATAAAAATCAGTGAGTAGGGAATACCATTGACTGTACATATGTGGTACTGGAGTATTGTACCAGGTGGACTATAAATGTACCTATATCGTACCAGATGGAGAATAGATGTAAACGGAGTATAAATGTATCTATCTTTCTTTTATCTTTGACTCGTTTCAGTTATTTGACTGCGACCATGCTGGGGCACCGCCTTGAAGGGTTATTAGTCGAACGAATCGATCCCAGGACTTGTATTTTTAAAGCCTAGTACTTATTCTCTCGGTTCTTTTGCCGAACTGTTAAGTTACGGGGGCGTAAAAACATCAACAACGGTTGTCAAGCGGTGGTGGGGGACAAAGACACACGCACAGGTATACACACACACACACACACACACACACACACACACACACACACACACACACACACACACGCGACAGGCTTCTTTCGGTTCCGTCTACCAAATCCACTCACAAAGCTTTGGTTAGCCCGAGGCTATAATAAAAGACACTTGCCCAAGGTGCCATGCAATTGGACTGAACCCGGAACCATATGGTTGGGACGCAAGCTTCTTACCACACAGCCACGCCAGCGCCTACATAGAGTATTAAATCAAGGAGTAGAGATGATCCTATACAGAGTATTGTACCAGGTGGAGTATAGATGTATTTATATAGAGTATTGGACCAAGAAGTATGTATGTACCTATTTAAAGTATTGTAAAGGAGAGTACAGATGTACCTATATAAAAGTATCGTACTAAGAGGAGTATAGATGTACTTATATAGAGAATTGTACCAGAATGTATAGATGTACATATATAAAGAATTATCCTGTTAAGATTTTAACTAAGACAGACCACCAAACTCCAACTCAAATTTTTAAAGATTTAATTCTAAGGTTTTCGTTCAACTTCACAGTAGCCAATACCTTTAACTTAATTGGAATGATTAAATTGCCCATAACTTTATTATGCCACCTTATTCTCCTCTTTGTACACCATAAACCTCGTACTGTGTGTGTGCGTTTAAGGTAAAAAAAAAATAGACGATCGACTTTTCGTCAGATCGGACCGAGAAAACAATGTTTTCCATTGGTCTTTCCTATTACTAATACTATCTATCGGTCGCAACTCCAGGTAGAAGGACCAATGTGAAATAAAATGTCTTGCTCAAGGACATAACGCATCAGCCGGTCCGAGAATCGAACTCACAACCTTATGATTGTGAATCCAATTCTCTAACCACTCACTCAGCCACGCGATGAGCACAAAAAGACATGAGGGACCATTTTGGTAAATGTTCTAGTATGTCTGTGTCTGTGTATTCGTTAAAAGCTGGAGATTCACTTTGTGGTTACTTGGAGTTTTTTTTTCCCGTTCGCTGCGTACGATCCTGTTTGTCACCTGAAAGGTCGTACACAGGGCGAGAGAATATATAGTGACTGGGGGAGTGGGGGAACAGCAATCTAAAACGAATAAATATACTACTACTACTTTCATGTACTCCTCTCTCGTTTGTACATCTAGTATGTATGTGAGTATGCGCTTCTGTTAGAAAGAGGGGATGGTTTAACGAGTGTCATAAAACAAAAGGAATACTCAATATTTAAAAACACTGAGTTAAATATCTTTTTTCTTTATGTATATAATTACAGTATGAAATCAGTCAAATTATGTTACTCAGAGTATCAGATAATTCCCCCACCCCCAACCACCACCACACACACACATGCATGCAACAGTAAGAGTTTGTACAGAACAGGATTATATACACGGGCTTTCTGTACCAGATGTGGTTGAAATCTATACGGAATTTCATTGGAGTGTATCTGATACTCGGAGTAATGTGTTTCGATTGATTCCATACAATAATTATAATGTGTATGTGCGTGGTGTTACACGCAGAGATACGAGAGGAGAGAGAAGAGAAAACGATGAAAGACCAGCAAACAGCTGACGTGGCCGCAGGCTCCTCTGTAGAAAAGCACAACGTTAAACGACAGGATAGGGGAGATAACCTCACATGACACCGTCTCAATGTGTCACATCGACAAGTCTGAAGAAAACGAGGTGTGTGTGTGTGTGGTGAGGATGGGAGTGAGGGGTCAATATGTTAACCCTTGTTTTAACGATCCATTTATTCCTAATCCCTAGCTAATCTCAGTCTATACTCTAAAAAAAAAAAAATACTAAAATTTCCATATTTATTTTTATTAATATTTAGCAGAAGCAAGAGTGACTCAAGCGTCGAAAGTTTCGTGCGTTAGCACTTATCAAACTAGTTACGAATCGAGGGGGCTATAGATTTATATAGCAGCGTGGCTACGTGGTAAGAAGCTTGTTTCCCAACCACATGGTTCTGGGTTCAATCTCACTGTGTGGCACCTTGGGCAAGTGTCTTCTAATATAGCCTCGATTCGAACAAACACACACACACACACAGGGTATGGAGCACTCAATATAGGGAGGCCCCCCACCTCCCAGCAATCTTGCACGAAGAGGCTCTCTTTCAATATACAAACATATCTTGATGTCTTAAAAAAATGTAATGGAATCTCTTTTATGATAAATAACCATAGATTTCTCCACATTACCGACACCAATAATTTTCCAAGATTTTAATTCTTGTGT
>JAOPUL010003032.1:26284001-26295749 GCA_027564515.1 Octopus rubescens | reverse complement strand
TTGAACTCAGAACGTAAAGTCGGAAAAATTGCCGCTAAGCATTTCTCCCGGCGCGATAACGACTCTGCCAGCTCACCACCTATTATTATTATAATATTAATACTACACTATTACTCACTCTACGGAGAAGCAGCAGCCCTGAACAGGACATTCGGATTTACCCAGAGTGTAAAGATACCAGAGACTGACATTATATATATATATATATAGACGCAGTCATGTCTGTGTGGTAAGAAGCTTGGTTCCCAACCACATGGTTTGGGGTTCAGTCCCAAACTATGGTTGTGTATACCCATGTCTAGATATCATGTGATGGCTGTAAGTGAGCATGACTATCTTACAAGCAAGTTTGTTTCCAGTCTTTTGTGAAAAACGTCTAGCCCTGGCAAAATATTACCTTGCATGGAAACAGGTGAGGATTGATGACAGGAAGGCCATCTGTCCCAAGAAAAATCTGCCTCAACAAATTCCATCTGACTCATGCAAGCATGGAAAAGTGGACGTATCTAAAGGACCTGTAATTAATTACTACTAGGTATTTAGTCAAATGTTCTAATAATTCTGTCCTGATTATATTTCCCCACTTTTGACTGGTTCTTACTTTATCGACTGAAAAAGGAAGAAAGTCAAAATCACAAGATCATGAGGCGGCGAGCTGGCAGAATCGTTAGCATGCCGGGCGAAATGCTTAGCAGCATTTCTTCTGTCTTTATGTTCTGAGTTCAAATTCTGCCAAGGCTGACTTTGCCGTTCATCCTTTCGGGGTTGATAAAATAAATACCAGTTGAGCACTGGGTTCGATGTAATCGACTTACCCCCTCCCCCGAAATTGCTGGCCTTGTGCCAAAATTTGAAATCAATATTACAAAACATCATATCCAATGCTCTACAAATTTTACCAAATTCTAATATGGCGAGTTGGTAGAATTGTTATCACGCTGGACGAAATGCTGCAGGGTACTTCATTCGGCTCTTTATGTTCTGAGTTCAAATGTGGCCAAGGCTGACTTTTCCTTTCATCCTTTCAGGGTTGATAAAATAAGTAGCATTTTAGCAATGGGGTCAATGTCATCGACTTTTCCCCTCCCCTCAAAACTTCTGACCTTGTGCCAAAATTAGAAAGAAAAAATTTTAATATATCCTTGCAGAAATTGGCTCTCTCTTTCAAGTATATAAATAGCAAGCTGATCAGACCATCGGTTTTATAAGGATTAATACATTCTAAATCAAGATTGATAATGGAAATTCTAAGACTATTCTTAAAATTTTACTTTAATCCTTTAGCATTCAGATTACTCTTGTCAAATGTAATGCTTGTTTATTCACATTATTTTGAATTAATCATACATTATCTCTTAGATCTGTGAATTCAATGATATGATTGTTTATTTTTAGAATGATATTGTAGAGTAAGTGTGAGACGCGAGATCTGGCCTGTCTGAACATAAAACAGGTAGAATATTTGGGATGGATAAGGCTGGTTTAAATGCTAAAGGGTTAAAACTTTATAAAGGGAGGAACAAAAAAAAATCAAAAAAATCCCAGTAAACCCACATACACACAACAGAGAAAACAAAGATATCCATTATAGAAAACTTTTATACCAATATCAGTATTTTAACAATTATACATACATGTAAAATGCTGCTAGCAATTACATTTATTTTACATCTCCGAAAAATTCTCAAACAAAAAATATCTTCAACATGAAGTGAAATGAATGTAAAACCATTGCAGTCAACATTTTATTTATATTAATTACAGTTTTCTAGAGTTTTATATTAATTTACAGTTTTCTAGGTAATTTTCTCAACAAAAAAAATATATTATTTACGATTAAGGGCTCTCTGAGAGAGCCTGTATTACTAGAAATAGGAGCCAAAAATGCTCCATCTTGTGATGATACGGTGTTTTTATAATTACAAGGGGTTACGCCCCTTGCCAATATAAAAACAGACCGTATCTTCACAGGCTGGGGCTCCTATTATTAGTAATACAGGCTCTCTCTGAGAGCCCTTAATCGTAATTTTGATAAATTTAACCTACTTGGTGGCTTTGTATTACAGCTTGTAGCCTTATGGCTCTACATATTTATATATATATATATTTCGCTTCAGCATTGCAAGACTAATAACCTTGTGTAGAACTCAATATACATAAGCTTCAGAACGAATCGTTAGTCGAGTACAGAGTGGTAATAAGAAAAGAGATGACAAAGGAATAAACGATTATCTTATGAACTTCATTAGCTTACAGTTGTTTGTTATAAGATGCAGTGAACACATAGTTGAGTGCCTGAGTAACACCTTATAGCTTCAGGTATACATCAATACATCACTCATACAAGACAGCCATACATATAGATACATACATACATACTCATCTATATACAGGTGCATATTTGTTCATGCATTTATGCTTCTAGCACTAAGAATAACAAAGTTTGTGTGTGTGTGTGTGTGTGTGTGTTAATGTAAGTGATCTGCATGTATATTTAGCACCCTTTGTTCATTTATCTTAAGAAGTATCTAGCACTGAGAATGCTAGATATTAGCAAAGTTGGACATTCACCACCACCTTCACCAGCATCATCATCCATCCACAACTATCATCTCATTCTCCTAAATATTAGCAGCTAAATAATCAAGTCTTCTTGCAGATGTCTTTTACTTTTGCCACTGCTTGCTTTGCTTCCTCCAAAATTCTCCGACCTTTGTCCGTCATAAGTTTCTCCGCCAGTTCAATGCCAACGTTCCTGGCTGCCTTAAGCCTACCTGATGAAATATTTGCTGCTACAATATGCGTATAGTCTGCTTCACCAAGGTCATCCTGCAACAGAAGTCGGGAGATTGTGTCAGAAAAAGTTGTTATTGTTGTTGGAGTAATTTTTAAATTATCTCCCCACTAGCAATATAAACAAGAGTGCATTTTGCACCAAAAGCCAATATGAGAGTCTCTCTCATGGTATCTACCGCAGTATAGTTTGTTCTAACAGAACATCCATGTTTAAGTGGGGATAAATATTACTTCTTGATATTAACACTGTCGCTAATATATAATTTTTAATAAGCTAACTGGCTAATCACAACACCACCACCTGTTCTGGCACTGTCAATCTATATATCGCCAGCAGGAAGATGAATCGCTGCTGCCTCTAGAGGTCAAGTGTCCATCATCAACAAGACCAAACAAGGTCAAAATCACATGATCTGATGGTCTTGGTGCTAGAGATGATGGGGATTTATCTCCTTGCTAGAGTATAAACAAGAGTGTAATTTGCACCAAAAGCCAATATGAGATCTTCTCTCATGGTATCTACTGCAGTATAGTTTGTTCTAACAGAACATCCACGTTTAAGTGGGGATAATTATTACCAACTAAAAATATATACCAGTTGTTGAAAAATATATACAAATATTAACTGAGCAATCGATATACAGATAGTCCATGCGTACAGACAGTCCATGTATACACCTCTGTATACTGGCTCATGAGATAACTGAAAATATACACCAGGTATTGAAAATATATACAAATATTAAATGAGAAATCGATATAAGTTTTATTTTTATCTTCTTTGTTTTTTTGGGGGTTTTTTGCAATTATTTAATTACCAATTAGAAAAGAAATTAATAAAACTGACAAAAAAAAAAAGAAAAATCTAACAAGAAAACAAAATCAGGAAATAGAAAAAAAAAGAAATTTTTCAACAACTAATTGTGTGAGAAAGACAGGAGGAAAAAGAAAGAAAGTGCATATATACATATATAATATATATATATATTTAGAGAGAGAGAGAGAAAGAGAGTTGTGAACCAAGATGTAGTAGTAGCAGGAGAAATCAATCACTATGATACAAGATTCAGTCTCCCATCCTACTATCTTTCTGTTCATCATTCGTTTATTTAGGGAGATTTTTTTTTCTTCTTCTTCACATAATGAAATATGTAATGTATGCATGAATTAACTACCCCCTAACCCCATCCCATCCCATCCTTTTATTATTTGCTTTACATCCAAAAGTTCACAATTTGTTTTTATATTATTGCCATCATTTTAGTCAAGTTCTTTTTAGAGGAATTTAATTGTTTCTTTTTTTTTGTTTTTTTTTTAATCTATTTGCTTTGTCCAGAAGTTTTCCATCTGATGACTAATTCCTTCATTTGTTGGTTTTTAAATTTCTTTTGTCATTCATTTTTGAAAACGAAAATTTACTTGCTGACTAAAAATCCCAGTTTTAATTTTGAGAACAATTTAAACCCACCCAAAATTTCAAGTTCAGAAGCTGCCTGATTATATATGTGTGTGTGTGTGTGAATATGTTTGTGCATGTATGTATGTATATATATATATATATATATGAAAAAGAAAGGAAGATAAGCATTTTGCCCTAAATTTACCAATAGAAGATACCAGGGTTATTAACATTGCATATAATGTAGAGATCTATATCTACATATATGTATGTGCTTATTTTTACAAAGCTATATATATATATATATATATATACATATGTATGTATGTACAAACATGTATATAGATAAGTATACACATATACTTTATGAATACAACTGTGTCCCTGGTATCTATGAGTATCAATATCTTCATTGAACGTCACGATCAAGTAACTTTTCATGTATTAAACGTTTATCTTTCTCTCAGATTCAAACTTGAACTTAAAAAGAAAAAAAAAGAGAAAAAAAAATTGGGGAAAAAAAGGAAAAAAAAAACATTAAAAACAATAACAACATACACATTTTCCACATTTTCTCCTCATATATTGCTTTTTTTATCATTGTCATGATTATGGTCTTTTTATCTCTGTTTTGTTTCTTCATGTCTGGAGAGAGAAATAAATGTAAATGTTTCATTTGATATCCTCCCTCCATCAACCACACCATTGCATTGTTTTATAGTCATCACAGCTTATATTCGTATTTTTTTTATGAGGGGGGTGGGGGAGGTGAGGGTTGTGACACCCTTCTCTTTTTTTCTCTCTCTCTCTCTCTTTTTAAACTTCCATCAGTTATCAGTTTCGAATGACATAGTGAGCTCATAGATGTAGTCTCTGTGTTGTCGCTCCTTCATTAAATCTTACCCAACTGTCATCGATTAAAAAATAATGGGGCGAGGGGGGTAAGATAATGTGGTTCTAGATATACTATGTACAGGCAAAAAAAAAATAAATTAAAAAAAATAAAAACAGGATGGTCATGGTAGGAATGTCTGCTCTAACCGTGCTCATCTAAGGCAAAACAACAACACCAGTATCACAAACACTGTAACCAACCAGTATGCCAAAGAGGGAGTTTCTATGTGGTCATACGATCAACTAGAAATAGCAGTCAAATTTCCCCTCAAATTAAGCCATTAGACATTAGATAACAGAAGTCCTAGAGACAGAAAAAATACATGGGACAGACATGACTGAAATATCTTTGATCAAATTTCTGCTGGATCCAGGCTGGCCTAGGGCTAAACAACAACAACAATACCAATAAAAGAAAATCATAATTAGTGACATGATTAAAATAGTTATTTTTTGTTTTCTTAAATTACCAAAGCAATTTGGCACAAGTATTAATGTTGTTGCTATGGTTGTTGATGTTGTTTAACCACAAGTAAACAGACCTATAATCAAATGTATTCCAGCCATGACTATCCAATCTTTTTTTACATGCTAGTATATCTAGAACTTCTTCATTATTCAAAGTGTCCCCACAATTTTAAAACAGTAGGGTGTGATGAGGGAAATTTGGCTGCTATTTCTAACATGCTTTGGTTGATGATATGATGACGATGATGATGTGTAACACATATATCACCACCACCATCACCACTATCTAACCACTGCAAAACCAGTCCTTTTAACCCTTTTGATACCAACCCGCCTGAGACTGCCCTGGTTCTATGATACAAACTCCTTGTTTTAAAATGATCTTAATTAAAACCTTCAATCAAAATTTCATATTAATTTCTGTTCCTAATACCAGCTTAAAAATGACTTTAGCTATTTTACTAGATTCTTCATTATTTTCAAAATAAAGACAGTGTTTCAACAGAAATATGGTAACGAAAGGGCTAATTAAACAGTAATTAGATGGGATATAATAATTATACCGACAAACTGACATTAGAAAAGTCATCCAACCGTAGAAACCACACCAAGAAGACATTGCAGTTTGGTGTAGTCCTCTGGCTTGTCAGTACCATTAGAACAGTCCAACCCATGCTAGCATGGAAAACAGATGCTAACCCTCAGTGAATTACTTTGCAAAAATATGACCACAGAAAAGAGGGAGTTAAAGCAACAGGACAATGACAAGGATTTTGCATCACTTTTCCTCAGACCCAAAGCAACCACACACTGGTCATCCTTGGTCCCTGGGGTTGGCTAACATATGCGAGAGTTGCTGTAGCAGCAGACTCCGGCATTCTGAGCGCAAGGATGGTGTCATCATTGGAGAAGTGACCAAAACCCAAAGATCACATTGAATTGGATGTGATCAAGTATAATGTTCTTTAGTTATTCAGATTACTTTGTCAATTGTAATACTTATTTATTCACATTGTTTTGAATTAATCATGCATTATCTCATAGCTTCAAAATGTTGATGATGTAATTTCTTTTTATCTTTTACTGGTTTCAGTCATCAGACTGCAGCCATGCTGGGGCAACGCCTTCAATTAGTTGAAATGAACAGACCCCAGTACTTGTTTTTTCAAGCCTGTTTTTATCGACCCTTTTGCCGAGCTGCTAAGTTATGAGGACATAAACTAACCAACACCAGTTATTAAGCGTTGGTGAGGGCCAAACACAGGCACAAGGACACACACACACGCATAGATATACAGACATATATATATATATATACACACACACAACGAGCTTCTTTCAGTTTCCGTCTACTGAATCAACTAACAAGGCTTCGGTTGGCCCAAGGCTATAGTAGAAGACACTTGCCCAAGGTGCCACGCCTGCAAGCCAGGTCTGGCCAGTTTCAATGCCACATACACATTAATTAGATCATTATCTTTTAATGTCCATTTTCCATGCTGGCATGGGTTAGACTATGATATAATAATTTTGGCCTAAGGCCAGCAATTTCTTGAAGAGAAGGGAGGAAGTTTATTCCAATCGACACCATTTTCCATTGATTCTTATTTTATCAACCCTGATAGGATGAAAGGCAAGGTTGACCGTGGCACAAGTACCCAGAACATAAAACCGGTAGAAATGTCGCTAAGCATATTGTCTGAAATACTAACATTTCTGCTAGATTGCCACCTTGAGATAAGATATAATTAAACAGTAATTAGATGGGATATAACAATTATACCAACAAACTGACATTAGAAAAGTCATCCAACCGTAGAAACCACACCAAGTAGACATTGCAGTTTGGTGTAGTCCTCTGGACTGTCAGAACCAGTAGAACAGTCCAACCCATGCTAGCATGGAAAACAGATGCTGACCCTCAGTGAATTACTTTGCAGAAATATGACCACAGAAAAGAGGGAGTTAAAGCAAAAGGACAATGAACGATAAGATATATAAAAGAATAAGGAAGGATTTTGCATCACTTTTCCTCAGACCCAAAGCGACCACACACTGGTCATCCTTGGTCCCTGGGGTTGACTAACATATGCGAGAGTTGCTGTAACAGCAGACTCCGGCATTCTGAGCGCAAGGATGGTTTCATCATTGGAGAAGTGAGCAAAACCCAAAGATCACATTATGAATGTTTGACCCTTTAGCATTCAAACCGACCAAAATATTTAACCTGTTTTATATTGAAAGTGACCAGATCCGGCCTCTAACCACAAACCTACAATGTCATTCTAAAACTAAACAGTCACATCACTGAAATCTCTAAACTACAAGATAATGCATGATTAATTTAAAACAATATAAATAAACAAACATTACATTTGACAGAATAATCTGAATGCTAAAGAGTTAACCATTGACGTTTTATAATCCAAAGGTTTTTTTTATTTTTTACCCATTACATGCTATTATTTGTATCATTAAAAATGAATTATTGAAGTAAACACTCACCTCAGCCAGTGCCAACCTCATGATATCAATGTTCTTCTTTGGTGTCGAACCTGTTTCAAAATACAAGAGCCTGTCTTCCACTTGCTGTCGGAGATGCACACCAATCACAGAATTAGGGAAATCTGGAATATAATGAACAGCATGTTTTCAATATTAACAATGAACAGTAAGATGATGCACACCAAGAGCAGTAAGCAACCATAAATAATCCTTTCTATACTGGACACGAAGGCCCAAAAGTTGGGGGAGGGGAGTAGTCGATTATATCGACCCCAGTTCGTAACTGGTACTCACTTTATCGACCCCCGGCGGCATTTGAACTCAGTACGTAAAGTCGGAAAAATTGCCGCTAAGCATTTCTCCTGGCGCAGTAATGATTCTGCCAGTTCGCCGCCCTTAAGCAACCATAAATAATAGGATGATAAACGGTTAAAGCCAGTTAACGAAACAAACTGAACAGTAGTGGTGTACACAATTAACATACACCTGTATGAACACAAACACACACATTAAAATAAAAATCTTTGTCAATTCCTTATATATTGTGGTTTTTCTGGTTGGGCAATTTGACAGGTGCTACACCCGATTCCATAGTCTGTACTGGCATTGTTTCTACAAATGGATGCCCTACCTAACACCAACCACAAAAACCATAACATATGGGTGTGTAGCAGTTGGCCCTTTAATGAAGCAAAGGAATTGACAAAGGTCCGTGATTAGGTGCAGATTCTGTAGAGACAATAGATGAAAGTCACTAGATCGCCACAGGCAATAAATATAGAGGTCACTTTAAAACAGGAACAGTAAGCCACAGATATCCAGACAAATTTATTGCTTAAGCCCTTTAGCATTTAAGCTGGCCACACCTGGCCCAAATATTCTACCTGTTTTATGTTCAAACCAGCCAGATCTGGCACTTCACATCTACCCAACAATATCCTTCTAAAAACAATTAATCGCATCCATTGAAATGAAGCTATAGGATGATGCATGATTAATTCAAAACGATGTGTATAGGCACAGACGTGGCTGTGTGGTAAGAAGCTTGCTTCCCAACCACATGGTTCCGGGTTCAGTCCTACTGCGTGGCACCTAGGGCTGACCAAAGCCTTGCGGGTGGATTTGGTAGAAGGAAACCTGTCGTATATGTATGTATATATATATATATATGCCAGTGACACGTTAAAGGTACCTGGTACACTCTCTGGAGGGGTTGGCATTAGGAAGGGCAGCCGTTGAAACCAAGCCAAAAATAAACTTGAGTTAGACGCAGCTCCCTGACTTGCCAGCCAGTTTCCAGTCAAACCGTTTAACCCATGCCAGCATGGGAAACAGACGCTAAATGTGTCTAAATAGCTGTTACATTTAACAGAGTAATCCGAATTCTAAAAGGTTAAGTTAACAGAAGAATTGCCTGTTGCAAACTTCTTAAGAATATGTGGGGCAAGGAAGGCTCTCAGTCCTAAAACCCTACTGAGGGTCTACAGAATCCTTTTTTTCCCCCTTCCAAATTAGCTGCATGCTCCAGAAAGATGCAAGAGGCCACATCAAACCAAGATACTGTTTGTTCTACACCACCCTACCATCTACACTTACAAGAACAAGATGCACAATTGCACCACCACCACTACTAACCTGCAAAACAATCAACCCTGGTGGCCAGGGAACATTTGTTGGCCAAAAACCGAGATATCCTGCCTTTGTTTTGGGCTCCAGCTCGCCCAATAAATGTGGAATGAAATATCAGACCATATTTTGGTGTGTTTCCTCGCACCTTCAACGCTCTGAAAATAGAAAATACATAGAAAGGTCAACCAGAGAGGTCACAGCAGAGCAAATAATGCAGTGTCTTTATTTTACAGAAATTCTACGTTTACAAAACTCTTGTACAATAACATGGCATGGACGGAGGGGAGCCTTGCCAGGATAATTGTCTCTACATCTCTTTGGTTGGCCTGCTGCTCAAACGCAGAACAGCAAGTGGAACCCACAGCTCATGCATATGCACAAGCGTATATATGTATGTGTGTGTATTCATATATAGTTTGTTTTTATGTCACGTTATATATTAACATTATTCAACATCAAGATGTGCTGGAGACACGCTAAAGGCACCCGGTACACTCTCTGGGGATGTTGGTGTTAGGAAGGGCATCCAGCTGTAGAAACCATGCCAAAATGGACTGAAACCTGGTGCAACTCCTTGACTTGCCAGTCTCCGGTCAATCCCATACCAGTATGGAAAACAGATGCTGAAGGTGAAGAATTACTCAATACCCTTTAGCAGAATACATGTATATTAATCAAAATTTTAAAAGAGAGGCGACAGTGACTTTGAAGTTTATGCCTGAGAGCCTTCAGCAGACTCATGAATACATACACACATATATATGATGGACTTCTTTCAGTTTCCATCTACCTAATTCACTCTGAAGTCATTGATCAACCTGAGGCTATAGTAGAAAACCCTTGTTTAAAGTGCCACACAACAGGACTGAACCTGGAACCATATGATTGGGAGGCAAACTTCTTACCACACAGCCATGCCTATGCAAGTAGAAAACACTTTTCTAATATTCACAACATCTGGACAAACTCCCAAAAGTCCCAATAATCCTAAATCTGAAAAAGCTCCAAACTTTAGCACAAATTCCCAAACAGAACAAATAAATTATTCCCACACAACAGCTCCAACTCTGTGACAGGTAACTGAATAAGCCTTACCTGAAGAGTGCCTTCTCAGCTCCAAGAATCTGTAAAGTTGATGCAGGACATTTGGCAAGGTTGGTCAAACTTCCAGCATGAGAAATAAGTCGAGCACCAACCTGTTTAAAAACAAACCATTTTAAAAATCAACATTTTTGTTACAGAAAATGTTTTTTAGAAACAACACAACATATGGCAGGCACCAACCCTTGTTTGATATATTGTCTGCCTGTTGATGTGAAATAATAAAAAAAACAAACAAGATAGCTCACTAAACTCCTCCACCATTTCATGTTTTCCCAAATACCAGGCTATCTTGGGTTAACCGAAATCATTTCTTTACCCCTTTAGCAATTCAGACCACTCTTTCAAATGTAATACTTATTTATTCATGTTGTTTTGGATTAATCATGCATTATCTCATAATTTCAAGATTTAGATAATGTGATTGTTTATTTTAGAATGACATTGTAGGGTAAGCGCGAGTGGCCGGATCGGGATGGTTTGAAAATAAAGCAGGTAGAATATTCGGGCCTGATACAGTTGGTTTAAATATTAATGGGTTAATTTGACACAAAGTATAAACACATGGCACCATAGAATCATTTTAGGCCCAAAATGAATAACAAATATCGGACGTTAAAGGATGATGATGATGATGATGATGATGATGATGAATGCCAGCCTTGTGTCCACAGGCCCATAAGGATGGGGCTTGTCAGAGGTTTAGGTGAGGGAGAGTACAAGACTCAACACCTGAGTTGGGCACCAGTCTGTGGCGGAGTTAACCCCACAGATTTTCCCATTTTCAGACGAATGAACTGACATAGAAAACAACTATTATTTAGTAAATAAACTAAAATGTAGTTAACGATAAATAGCTAATATTTGATAAACAGCTATTCATCATCATCATCATTTAACGTCTGTTTTCCATGCTGGCATGGGTTAGACGGTTTTGACTGAAAACTGGCAAGCTG
>JAOPUL010003032.1:26128247-26140208 GCA_027564515.1 Octopus rubescens | reverse complement strand
TACTACTACTACTACTACTACTACTACTACTACTACTACTACTACTACTACTACTACTACTACTACTACTACAGTAGTGAAAGATCGTTCCATTGATCAACTTGATAACACTCACGTTCACGGATCTACTGTCTCCTCTCTCTCTATCATTTCTAAATTTACTTCAGTATCCTATTCTCCGAGGATCAGGCTTGTCACACGCCACTCCCACTCCAGCACACTCGACTTATTCGTCTATTCTCCTCTCATATCCACCATTGTGCCCATTCCACGCTTTCTCAGGACCTGTATTAACCCATACATGCAATCCTTTCTACCCAAAATGCTCCAACCCCCCGCGCTGGAATTCTCTCCCTCCTTGCACTTGATTTTTCTCCTGTCGTCAACTTGTAACGGTTTTAGTGCAACATTAGCAGTATTGATCTTGCTGATCTCGGAGGGATTGCGTAAATACTTTCCTGCATTCTCAAACTATATAAATGAAATGAAATGAAAAGAAAACTACTAATGCTGCTGCTGCTATCTGTCCAGCTACTGTTTCTGTTTCTGTTTGCACTGTTGCTGGTATTATTCTTGCTGCTATTGCTGCACCAGCAAACGAATGTTGCAACCAACGTCTTAATTCAAGCAATTCTATGCTGTCAACTAGTTGAAAAGTGTGCGTGTTGAATAAAGAAAAAATAACAGCGGCCGTCTAACACCTCGTTTATTTAGAAAGACAAACTTAGGAATAAAAAATAGTAATTTATAACAGAAGCACCCCGCCCACCTATTTGACTACAGAATCTTGAGAGCAGTAATGTGTCAGAGTATGTACAACAGTAACTTTTTTAAGGTACAGAATCTTGAGAGCAGTAATGTGTCAGAGTATATAAAACAGTAACTTTTTTAAGGTACAGAATCTTGAGAGCAGTAATGTATCAGAGTATATACAGCAGTAACAGAGTATATACAGCAGTAACAGAGTATATACAGCAGTAACAGAGCATATACATCAGTAACTTTTTTAAGGTATATACAAAACAGTCAAATTCAAAATGTTTTGTACATATTTTGTAATTTTCAGAGTTGTTAGATGTGATACTAGGGTTCCCTAGGGCCCGGTACTGTTCTCCATTCTCTTCCTTCCATATATCATGACCTACTACCTACCACATCTAAGAACTCCCAATTTTATGCAGGTGACACAACCTTGCATTCCCCACTCATTTGCTCTAAGTATGTGTCATCTACACGTGACCAAGACAGCACACGCCAAACCTACAACGATTCTATTAACGGAGTGCTTGTCTCATTTAACAGCAAAATCAAAAGAAAGAAACTCCAGTTCTACTTATTTAAAAAAAGCAACAATGTACCACATCCCTCAAAACATAAGCGTCACTCAACTGAGGTGTTTGCAGTCTCTAAATTTCATTACCACCGAGGATCTCTTTTAGTGAAGTTACATCCCGGACCTCACTATCATCGAATACACATTCTTGTCTTAGTTAAGAAAGCATTCCCAAACCCTTTTCCATATACTCGGCAGATAGTTCAGATCCCAACAGCTACTGACACCCTACAAGGTGTAAAAAGACCCACAAGAAACCCTCCTTCATGTCTGGGATGGCGCTGCTACTACGACTAACGGCATTCAGGATCGTGTCCGGAGGTCAACTCAACTGATTGACACGGCATTCACTAACAGACACACACCAAGCGTCTTGCCTATAGGTATGCTGTCTCTCCCCCTTCTCTCTCTCCCCCCTCTCTCTCTCTCTCTCTCACTCTCTTCTATCACTACTATAAAGGTCTCGTAGCTCTGACCTTCGGTTCGGGCACCTCCATACCTCTCGTTTCCCCACCTCTAGGTATCCTTCATGCATCCGCCTACCCATTCCTCACGCTAACCACTATACTAAATACTTCATCCTTAGAATATCAATCTCCTGAAACCTCATTTCCTCCCAAGTCTTTCCTGCATAAGTTGACCAAAAACAGGTTAAACGGTACATTAACAGAATCAATCTCACTAGTCTCGGAAGGCCTGGAAGGATCATGGGCTCCGCTAATTCCTCCAGAGTCAGTAAGTTAAAATAAAGATACATAGGGTGTCTGAAAGATAGTCAGTGTTTATCTCCAATTCAGTATTTGAGTTTAGATCCGCTCGAGATTTTATCCCGAGTAGAAATAGGATCAAAGCTATTCAGATGTAAATTCAGTCCTTTTAAGAGCATCTAATAGCAAGATATTTAATGTGTCTTTTCCTTTTTAAGACGAAGAGATACATATCGGCCGATTTCTAGCATTTCAACTGACGTGGTATGTATCGCAAGCAATGCGTATTAATCTGTACGGCAGCACGATGCGAGTTCCATTGCAATTAATGAACGTAAAACATTAACATCTACTATATTAAAGATTTGAGAAGACTTTTAAGATTTCATAAGAGCTACTGTTCAAGAGGTAATAAATGAAGGATTTATGAGTTGTCATTTTAAATTAATGAAAATGTTGGAAAAATTTCAAGGAAGATACATATAACTGTATCAGGTATAGCCGGAAGGATGTTCATAATCCATATGGATATTAAATCACGATGGACATCGTAAATTTAGTCTAACTATTTAGAAACTCACTGAAAGCTTTACGCCATATATACCAGCATTTGCAGGAAGCCGTTAAATATTTTGATAGCAGAGCACTGAAGTGGAGATAAATCGTGCACGCGGATACATGTGTACATATATACACGTATGGCTGCATCCACACATCCATAGATACGTAGCTAGGTAGTCAGGCAGACAGACAGACAGACAGACAGGTAGTTAGGTAGGTAGGTAGGTAGGTAGGTAGGTAGGTAGGTAGGTAGGTCGGTAGGTAGGTAGGTAGGCACACAGGTAGGTAGGTAGGTAGGTAGGTTGGTAGGTAGGTAGGTAGGTAGGTAGGTAGGTAGGTAGGTAGGTAGGTAGGTAGGTAGGTAGGTAGGTAGGTAGGTAGGTACGTAGGTAGGTACGTAGGTACGTAGGTAGGTAGGAAGGAAGAAGGTAAAACAGACGCAAAAACATACAGATAGATTGACAAATAAATATTCATTGTAACTCGCGAAAATATACACACATGGACATATATAAAGAGCGGAGAAATTCACCTCTCACTTCATAATTGTTTATAGTTGCTTATAAATCAACAAACATTTACATACACATGCAATACACAAACACACACACACGCACACACACAAACATACACACACACGCATACAGAAATATACACATATATATTTGTACACATGTAACCTGATTGTAGGTTACAAATTGTTAACTACTTTGATCTTAACTAAAATGCAGTGAAGCGGCTAACATGAAAATATAAACTTCAAGTTCTTAAGATTGTAACCGAATTTCCTTAAGGTTGAAATTACTGTCCGTATCCCGAAATTAGTGGTCATAATTTCTAATTCCCGTAAAGCCAAAATCCTTAACCGGGGGTTAGCGTAAATCGAGGGATGCCTGTATCATAGCCTTAAACACAAACTTCAACCCTCACCACCACCAGCACCACCACCACCACCAACAACAACAACAACAAACCAATGATCTCACTAGACCGGCATCAATAGTACCTCCTACAAGCCCGATCACCACCATCGTCGCCATCTCCACACCACCAACACCGATTCATTATCAGCAGCAACAACAACAACAACAACAACATCAAGAAAAACAACAACAACGACAACAACCTCAACAAACAACAACTATAAAACACTATCACTACTAACGCCATCTATAACATTTCCAAATTTTCAGCTCATTATGCATAAAGATTCAATGAAGATGCGATAAATGTTATCAACCATGACGTGTGTTTCGCCCATTATACGCTCGGAGTTCACTAACGTGCCGAGGGCGGGTAGGTTACAGCGGTGAAGTGAGATTTTTAAGATGGAGTGGAAAGGGTAACGAGATGGCCATCGCGTACAGCTTCAAATATTTTGAGGGTGAGGTGGCTAATGTAGGTTGGAGGCGGTGTAGGGGATCTCTGAAAGTACCGATGTTTGATCTGTTCATTTTTTCACTTTCTGATTTTTTCGGCTTATTTTTTTTATTTTTTATTTTCATTTTTTTATTCATTTTTTTAAATTTTTATATTTCATTTTCTACTTTCTGTTTCTCTAATGTCGTTTTAATTGTATTTTTTACTTTATGTTTTTATTATTTTTTATTTTTTTTTTTATTTTTAGAAGTAATTCTATTTTCTTGTTCTTTCTATAAGTATTCGATTTCTCCGACATCAACATCGTCATCATTGTCTTCGTGGTGGTTGTCAGCGTCCGCTTCCAACACCTTCATATCATCTTTCTCCTCGCCATCGGCATCAACACCATACCATCATCATCATCATCATCATAATCATCATCATCATCATCATCATCATCATCATCATCATCATCATCATCATCATCATCATCATCATCATCGTCATGATGATGATGATGATGATCATCATCATCATTATCATCATCGCCATCATCCTCATCATCACCTTCGCCATTATCATCATCTACATCATCATTATCGTCGTCGTCGTCGTTGTCATCATCATCATCATCATCGTCATCGTTGTCATCCTCATCACCATCCTCATCATCATCATCATCATCATCATCAACATCATCATCATCATCCTCATCATCATCATCGTCATCATCATCATCATCATCATCATCATCATCATCATCATCGCCATCATCGCCATCATTATCATCGTCATCATCATCATCATCATATTCATATAACATGGCATCATCACAATCATACTTTCTACGTGGTGTCAGCACCGACAGGGTCACTGAGAATCTTGCAAGACAAAAGCCCCCCCACTTGGAGTGGGAAGTTGTATGAAGGGGAAGTGGTTTCTGCCAGTTGAGAGATTTAAGGTATTAATGTGTATGTGTGTATGTGAATGTGTGTGTGTGTGTTACTGTTAGATTCACGCATCCCCAGTTGGAAGACAAAGAAGTGCAAGTTGAAGAGTAAGATAAAGAGAGTAATATTGAGAGAGATGATGTTGGAAATGTGTCGGGACATGCCCTTAAAGGACATTTGGGGTGGTGAGAATAAGTAAGGAGATATAGAGGCTTGGGCAGGTGATTGGGGAAGGGTGAGGTGACTTTAGCAAATGATGGATTGAAATGTAGGAGAGGCTCGTGGGCGTGGATTGCAGTAGATATGTGAGTGCATTGAAGGTGATAGCAGGTCAGTGAGAAGATGATGATGGTGAGCAATACAGGGAGGAGAGAGAAGGCGCAATTTATTTATGGAGTAGTATTGAGACGCAAATGCGACAAATAATCATAACATTTTTAATACGTTGAATAGATTTTAATTTTGAATTTAAATTTGGTGAAAAATATTATAATAAGCAACAATATGGCGTCGAAAATCAATTCAAGGTAGCCCCATATGTTTTTAGATACTGATGTTACTTTTCTGATGGAAAGGAATTCAAAACAGTTCATGTTTGATTTTCACTCTACGATCACTGAATCTTGAAGTCAATTCTTCTTTTAAAGACTTCCAAAACAAGATCAGATGGAATTCCTATGAAAATGTTCCCATTCAGTGATATTGTTTTATGTATATTGAGATAAAATGAAAGCACAATTTCTCTCTTAGTGTTGTCGAATGTGCCACCATGATAGGTGTTATTTACCTTCTTACGCGTTTAATTTAGGAAAGGCAACATTTCCTAATTACTATCCCTCACTATGTTTTTGCGAAATTACTGTTTCCTGAAATGCTGTTAGATTTGAGATTATTGCCATTTGTGATTTGCCTTCTTCATTGTGTTCACGTTTATTAAAGTACATATGTTTGTCAAATAATACATGTTAGATATAGAAAATACCCATTCATGATATTGAACAAAAGTGCTTCTAATTTACTTATTTATAAATGGTAAATAGCTCTTTATGGTGTGGTACACATTGCAGAGTACATTTCCTCCTCACTTTGGTGTGTAAAATCAAGCTAAACATTTATGCTGGGGATTTATGTCAATACACGTGATGTCCTCTAGCGGACAGTTAATAAGAGGGAGATAATAATTTCTTTATAATAGTTGGCGGCATTACACGTTTGAATTGGAAATTAATTAAGATCCATATAATACACTTTTGAAATTAATTAAGGTGCATAGAATACAGTTAGTTGCTTAGTTTTTAGAAACCTTTCATGATTTTTAGTTAGCCGAATGCCAATACAATTTTGCTCAAACAAACCAATCGATATATTGCTTTTATAAATAAAATAACCTACCTCCATAATTTCTATAAAACGTCTATAAACATTTCTATAAATCTTGGTAAAATTCTATTTCAAATGTTTCTGTTTTTATTGCAATCGCCTTTATGTAGAAAGTTGTGAGTTTTAGTAACACTCTGATTTTGATGTTTTACAATGTTTTAAATCCCTCTCAATGCGGTTTCCACAGCTTGAGCACCATTAGCACAAATACCAATATTTGATTTCCATAATTATTCCCAGGTTTAGCATAAAAAACATTTTCCCTCGGTCTAACGCCTGGCATTTCACTGAAACAGAAATCTGATTTACCGTTTGATCTGCATCAACAAAACTAATAGATTGCAATCGCTGAACATTGGGTAACGTCTGTTAACAACTTGCAAATGAAAATTTGAATATTGAAGCTTATCATCAGTGTATCATTGTGAACAGGAAATATCAAAATATGCCTCCATGCTGCATGTTGTATAACACTTGTTATTATTCATTTGCTATCATTGTATGCACATTCGATTTCCTGAATTATAGATTAAAGGATTCAATATGTTTTTTGTGGAGTCATTTCAGACATTTCAAAAAGAAGCAATTTGAGCCATTTTGGAAAATGTTATGCTTTCACCCCTCTCGCTGGTTCAGTGTTTGAGTGTTTCATTATAGCATGACAATGCAATTAAACTACAATACGGCCCACAGCAATACTTTCCTTATCACTATTACGAATAAGAATTCTATAATCTCTTGAAAATTAAAAAAAAACAAACAGAAACACGTAGCGATTTCTTCTCTTTTTATCGAGAACAAAACGAAATATGCTCTTGAATATCAGAATATAACAGATGTACTGCTGTTATATATATATTCCATACATAATGTTTAAACATTGGGAGAAAATATTTGTGGTGTGAAGAGAGTAAACGCAAACAATCTGTAGAGCCACTCATGATCATATTATGACAACCTTAAAAATCTGAAGACATTTACAATGCTCTCCTTATAAAGGTTGCTCATAATGTGAAGTGGGTTGGAGTGTTAGTGCGTTTTGTACAATGTAGTATTTGAGTTTAGTTCTTACCAAATGGCATCAATCATATCCAGTCCCATTTCCACGCAGCACTTGGCGTGGTCTGGCCTGGCTTCCGGCAGTCCGCTCACACAGTAATAGCAATCACCTAGGATTTTGATGCGTAGGCAGTTGTTGTTCTGTAAAGAGAAATAAATAATAACAGAATAAATATGCGTCTAAGAGAGAGAAGGAGGAAGATATATATATATATAGAGAGAGAGAGAGAGTGAGAGAGAGAGAGAGTGAGAGAGATAGGAGAGAGATACAAGCTGCTTTCTTAAAAATTATGGTTACAAGGTTTGCAATACAAATACAGTCACTACAATAAGATTAACACCGTGACACCTCGCACAGCCATGTTAGATTGGAATCCATTTTTCTTTAATAGCTCACACTTCATTTCTGCTTATCTCTCAGTAAAGTATTTAGGAACCCATTTCGATTCACTATTGCTCATGATTCAGTCTATCAAAGTTAATTTATGTCAACGGTCTTTATTGTTTAGTGAAAAGTCATTTGTTCTGACGAAAAAAGACCTCGTTCGTCAGTTTTCCTAGGCGTTTGATTTTGATATTGATAGCTTTTCGTAAGTGCCTCAGCAAGTTGGCATAGTACTCTCCATTGATGGTGTGGCAGTTTTTAAGACAATCTATAGACACACTGCCTTTTGCATCCTAAAAAACTGAGGCCATCACCTTGTCTGCATATGAGACGACCTTGGCCTTCTTTGAAGCAGATGAGAAGAAGTGTTTCAAGTGCATGGATTATCTCTTTGTCTCTGGCTCAAAGTCTTGAAGCCAACATTTAACCTGGTTTAGGAAACGTTCAAGGAAACCAGCAGGATCTGCCTCAAACAATGTCAGATTTTCCCATGATGTGATCTGTCTGGTGGTCTTTTGATCAGGTGTCATGCCAATTTCGTCATGCCAATTTCATTGTGCAGAACATTCTCAACTCTCTCATGGGATATGCTAATAGCATTGGCTATTTGATTTATTGGCAATCGCCTGTGATGCATCACCATGTAGTGAACACGATCAATGTTTTACTCGGTGATGACGGTAACAGGACGTCCAGACCTTGGGTCATATTCCAGACTTCCCCTCCTAAATTCAGCAGCCCACTTTTGCACTGTTGATAAAGCTGGAGCGTCATCCCTTAATGTAACAGCCGTGTCAACATGAATCTCCTTGGGGCTAAACCCTTTTTTCTGCAGGTACTTGAATACATCACAATGCCAAATTAATCAATTTTCAGGAGAGGTCGCTACTAGTTACTTTTGAAGTCTTCTTTGGACAGTCAGATATTAGTTTACTCGGATAGAAACAATTCAATTATTAATAAAAAAGATTTGAAATTCATGCATGCAAGATTTCACAGCTTTAGCATCACTCCTTCATAGTCAGCTTATGAACTTTTCAGCCCACACAGGTATTGAAACTGTCTGTTTATGACCACTTTGTATCATACTGCTTTCAGACGCTAAAGTGTTATTTAATAAATTTTGGGCTGCTTCTTCGCAGATCAGCTGACTACTCAAATGTTCATCATTAGTTCGACATGAATGAAGGTTTTTTTCAGAAATGGTTGGCTTTTTTCTATTGTATGCAGAAAGAAAGCAGGGTTTGTCTACAATGCGCATGAAGTCCTCCATAATGAGACAAAACCGGGTATTGAATAGCTATGAATGCCAAGTATGAAACTAATAACTCTATATATTACCCAACTAAACGTTTGTGATGAAACAATATGTTTGTGTGAATGATTGATGATAGTGTATTAAGTGTACTGTAAATTGCGCTATGTAAAACTTTTTTCTGATATAATATAGAGGACTTTACTAAGTTGATGAGGATATATCCCAGATTGGTATGCGTATAATATAGGAAACAGTAAACTTCATGTAATTCCCAAATGAAACCGTTTAACTTGAATTACATCACAAATTGCACTTGGAAAACGTACGCGTGTCAAATCATTTAATTTCCTCATTCTCTTGAAGGACGAAGGCTTTGTACTTGACAAAAGTAATTAGTGTTGAATTATTTCTTATACGAATAAAACCTATGGGGTTCAACGGAATATGAAAATAACTTGTTAACTACCTTTCTCAGGGCAAATTATAAGACAGGTTGCTCTAAACGAGAACTCAAACTCTGTAGGTTAGATTGCGTTCTTTTAAATATATAACATACATTTTACCTTCTATAGTAAAGTGATAAAATATAAGTTAAGAATTGAGGAAATAGTATCCCCATACAGTGTTGTGTGAACAAGCTAAACTGGATCCGAAGTGGAATAGAAACCGAAGCCGCCTATTCGACTGACCGGGTATTCGTCAGCAGGTTTACAGGCTTAGGTATCCGGCAACAAAATATTCGTTTCTTTTAAACAGCTGCCAAGAATTTTCATTTTCATTTCAAGTTGGTGTGTGGGTTAGTGTAAGGAAAAATGGCGGCCTCAGCTGTTTCTGCTGAAATATTGATTATGTAATTTAAGTGCGGTAATTCGGAAAAACCTACCGTCTTTCTGATTTCCTGTAATCATACTTCACTTTTATTTAATTCATCAACAAAAGAGGAAGTTGAGAATCTAATATCAATTAATCATTTGATAGTTACTCATAAACTGTAGCGTAGAACTGGTTAAAGTAGAATAGTTCGAGATAATAATGTGCTTCAATTTCGGATTTTAGGATTAAGCGTTTCTGTAAGTTTGTGTTTCTTGCTAAACTCCACACAGCAACATCATTTGTGATACAAACCAGTTAATGGTACATTGCCCTGCCTTACCAAATATACAACCAACAATCAATTATGGGTAGTTTGCCCACTCTTGTTCCTGTAACCAACAGAATATATCAAACGAAGCTATTTTCTAGTGAAATACTCATCAACGGATAGCTTAGTATCTTTTGTGTTAATTGCTGGATCTGGAGGAAGGGACAGTGTCTATAGACTTCATCGGTCTGGTGAAATTGATCTCAATGACGTTCAACTTGAACCATTGCAAGTCAACACCTGCCCTAAATTTTCATGGGCAAGGAAGGTGTAGGAATGGTAGTTAGTGCACAGTCTAGAGCTTACACACAACAAGTGTAATAAGGAAGAAGAGAATGTGAATCGGGAATGTATGAGTGAGAATGACATGAGCCCAATCAGCACTGAAAGTAAGATGCTTTGAAGTATTAGTAGAAATGACAGAAGGACGAGATAACGCGCCTTGCAAACCAGAATTTTATTTATTTTTATACATACAGAGTGCTGTAACAGTATGTATACAGTAAGGATTATACAAGTATTATAATAGCGGTGCTAGAGTTCATTTAGTTCATTGAAATCATTATTACTATTTTTAATATTTCTATTTGCACAATTTTTTCTATAAAAAATAGTGGAGTGGGTGAATGCCAGGGACAAACAGTTTGAGAATATTTCAGGGATTAATAAGTTAATTATTGATATGCTAGTGTAATCAATATAAAAAAAACGTAATAATGATTTTAATGAATTAAATGAATTCTAGTATTAAATGAATCCTAGCACCCTTATTATAATACTAGTATAATCCTTACTTTTGCAGCCGTCTGTATTTCAGTCAGTATGGAAGTCAGTGTCTACGACCCATTACAGTGCCTTCGGGACTGCTGGGAAGGGGGTAGGAAGATGTCCTCAAAGGGGAACACGGTCTCGAACACAATGCCAAGTGGTGGCATTAAACCGGTCAACGGATTAAGCCTTCCATCAAAGTAGGTTACAACGGGATTACAAACTAGAAATACGTTCTTATAGTTCAGCTATTTTACGGTCATAGATTGGTACTCTTTTATCTATCCAGAAGGTTGTTTTATTTTTTTGAGGGATTTTAACTCAAGACCCCTGCGAGTCGATACAAAATAACGCGATGCTTTCTGCTCAACGTCTGGGTTGAATTAAAAGAATTATGAAAATCTTGTATTATGCCGTGATTAATTGTAAGGTAGATGGAAAACGAATACTTAAAGGATAATTGAATTTTAAGTATACATAGTAGGCGCATGCGTGGCTGTATGGTAATAGGTTTGCGTCGAAATCCACCTCACTCCGGGTTCAGTCTCACTGCGTGGCACCTTGGGCAAGTGTCTTCTACTATATCCTCGGGCCGACCAAAACCTTGAAAGTGGATTTGGTAGATGGAAACTAAAAGAAGACCGTTGTGTATATATATATATATATATATATATATATCTGTGTGTGTGTGTCTTTGTGTCTATTTTTGACCCACCGCCTGACAACCGGTGTTAGTTTGTTTACGTCCCCGTAACTTAGCGGTTCAGCAAAAGGAAATCGATAGAATAAGGCTTTAAAAAACATAAGTACTGAGGTGGATTCATTCTTCATGGTGATGCCTCAGCATGTCCGCGATCTAATGACTGAAACAAGTAAAAGATAAAAGATACATACATGCACATGCACATACACGCACACACAAACACACACTCACACACACACATATGTGTACACACTACATACAAATATATATGTGTGTATGTGTGTGTGTTTGCATGTGTGTGTGTGTGTGTGTGTGTGTGTGTGTGTGTGTGTGTGTGTGTGTGTGTGTGTGTGT
>JAOPUL010003032.1:25455790-25468407 GCA_027564515.1 Octopus rubescens | reverse complement strand
CATATATATAAACATTTTCTTCTTAATTCTTACATTAAGCTTGTCAAGGACTAAGAGACAGTTTCCATGACCATTGCCGACCCCCCCCCCCCCCAGACAGGTGAAAATGATTTAGCTAATGTTTAAGTCATAGTCTGTAGGGAAAATATGGGTGTATAGGGAATGCTTAGATTGTAATATACTACAAGCACCAGATGGTAGTGTGTTTAAACTACATTGTGTGAGAAGCCTACCACCTACAAAAGATTGAAAATAACAAAAGAAAATGAACTGATTTAACATATATCTAAATTTTACAATGGCTTTCACAGATAAAATATTTGCAGATGATCACAGATTAAATGTGTTTTGAATGCTTGAGTGTTTGGGCAGTTGAGTAGTTTCCAGGAATATATAATATCAATATATCTGGACATATAAAGATCCAAAATACTAGTTGAAAATTAAAGAAAGGAATAAACCCATGAAGCAATCTTGGAATAATGATATTGAAAGTTTAGGTGAGATAGATATGGTTGGTTTTAGTCTGAATATATTCAAATTGAAAATGAGAAAGCATGAGAATTATAGAGCACACTTAATTACATAAAAGAAGCATTATGCACCTAGATTTGTATAAAACCATAAAAAAAAGCAATGCAGTGATATGTGATAATCAAAAGATAACTAAACAACAGTATGTTTAAGGAAATCAATGAGTGTAGGTTATCAGCAAGTGGTAGTTCAAGATGCCAACTTGTCAACTGGAATAAACCAGAACATCCATATTCTTAATTTTTATACAATAAACAGTATCTCTCTTCAATATAGCTGCCATTGAGTGACCCCCCTTGTTCACTCTGATCAAATGAATTTATGATATGGTGGTGGCTGGTCAAATATTTGGGAGTAATTTGATTCATGAAAAGAAATCATTATTATTAAAAAGAAAGAAATCATTATTATCATGATGAGTAAGGCAGTGATCTGGCAGAATCATTAGCAAGCCAGATAAAATGCTTAGCAGCATTTCTTTTGGCTTTATGTTATGAATTCAAATTTCACTGAGGTCTACTTTGCCTTTCATCATTTCAAGGTTGATAAAATAAGTATCAGTTGAATACTGGGTGAATGTAATCAACTAGCTCCTCTGCCAAAATTTCAGTCCTTGTAGTCATCATTGTCATCATCGTTGCCACCGCCATCATCATCCTTTAACGTCCGTTTTCCATGCTGGCATGGGTTGGACAGATTGACAGTAGCTGCCCAGGCGTTAATTGTCTGTTTTGGCATGTTTCCTATAGCTGGATGCCCTTCCTAGCACCAACTACTTTACAGAAAGTACTGGTATATTACAAAAAATTATTATTAGTGAGTGATTGAGTGTGTTTTGATTTATTCTAGATCATCATTATTTAATGTCTGTTTTCCATGCTAGCATGGATTGGATGGTTTCACAGGGGATAACAAGCCAGAGGACTGCACCAAGTTCCACTGTTTGTTTTGGCATGGTTTTTATGGCTGGATGCCCTTCCTAATACCAACCACTTTACAGATTGAACTGAATGCTTTACACGTGGCACCAGCACCAGCGAGGTCTGTTTTGACATGGTTTTTATGGCTGGATGCCCTTCCTAATGCCAACCACTTTACAGAGTGGGCTGGGTGCTTTTTACATGGCACCAGCATTGGCGAAGTGTGCTTTGGCATGGTGTTTTACAGCTAGATGCCCTTCCAAATGCCAAACACTTTACAATGTAGACTGGATGCTTTTTGCATGGAACAAGCACTGCCGAGGTCACCAAGTAACTTGCAAGACAAAGATCCTTTGAGAGTGGGGAGTACTGGAAAAGGTGGCTTTGTGCCAGATGATGAAAAATGTGAGTTTGACAGAGGGAGAGATGTAGGTGTTTTGCTATAGAGGAGAAACATGGTTACCACAGTTGGAAGAAGAGAGCGAGAGAGAGAGGGAGAGTGATTGAGAATGAGAGAAAGCGAGAGTTGGAGATATATCGTAATACTTTTGGAGTAGGTGCCTGTTGTTATGGGTGATTACACAATCATCTTGTTCACATCCATTTTTCCATGGGTTGGACAAGTCCTCTTCAGCACAACATCCTACTCAAGTGAAATCTAGTTCCTATGTAAAAGCTGGCTTAATAAGAACCAATTAAATATTTTAATCAGTTTTCTTAGATTTTATCAAATAGGAATAAAGAAACAAAAAGAAAGGTCAATTACCCATGTTCTTAAAATAGGATAGTGCCTCCTTTCTTTCTCCTTGAAAGACAAGAACTCCATTGGACAGTAATGTGATATTATTAAATAAATTATAGATTGAATAACGTGGTTGATGGATGGAAAAAATTATATTCTTTCCTTTTTCAGATAACCTGTGTAAATAAGAAACAAACTTTAAAATTATAGATACATATATAAATAACTATACAGTAAAAGAAATATCTCTTAAAATATGAGACATCAGACTTACGGGGATAGTAAATGAGATTTTGTAACATTCATGCCTTTCTCAATGCCATTTCAATAGATATTAAGACCCATAGAAACGTACATATAATCAAGAATCACCAAGAAGCCAAGTAACTCCTCCTGAGGGCAGTAATTGAAACCCCAACAGGATTTTCAGAGAAAAATACACAGGATTGGGTTTTTATTGCTACACCTACAGCAGGACATAAATTAGCCACTGCAAACAAATAAATATAATGCTCCCACTGTTTCAGGTAGTAAGCTAGATGTAGTGACATAGCAAGAGTTAAGTATATCAGCCATGAACTCAGTAGTGTCAGTGATAGCAAACAAACTATTGATCTTGCAAGTGTCTTATATCTAAACAATTCAATCATATATAGCCTTCACAGATATTACATACTAGAATTTACTGAAATCAAATTTTGACTTGAAGAGAATTTTTAACAACTTACTTCATGAACTCCAATGTTTTCTTACAGTTTAGATTCTACATCTGAAGAGTTTACTTAAACTTAATTTTCTTATTTCTTTGGAGAAAAATTTTATGAGCAAGCGTAATTTTATGTAATTAATATACTTATTAGTTTATTAAATGAATTTTTTTCTTTACAAAAGATATCACAGACTTTTAGATAAGTCACAAGAATAATTTTTACAACAAAAGTACAGTCTAATCAAATAATACCAATATCATATTGGTGTGTATTTTATATAGTCCCAGACTGATGAAATGAAAAGTTGAAGGAACTGAAATCAACAAACCTAAATGCCATAATACATTTATTTCAACAGCACTGTCTTGGCTAGCTATATATAATGTATAATGAATGTAAGGTAGCAAACTGAGCCATCATTTGCACTAATCTAATTGAGCCAGTCAAACACAACACATAAGTGACTCCATCATTAGGCTCAAGTTCTATGGTGTATTCCACATGTGCCATCCACATCTGAATCTATCTTCTTTTCCTTGCTATTACCATCGTTGAAACCTTTATTTATGATATGAAAAGGTAGGGGATGTTATGGAGAGACAATGTCTTTAGTAGGGGGTCCTGGTAATTCATTTTCAACACAGTTTGTCTTCCATTCACACCCAGCTGCTATCCAGCTCTCAGCTATTTGTATGCAAAAGTACACCATCTCATAGCAACAGTATTGGCAGGCCAGCTAAACTAGTTGGAGGGTTGCCAACCAGTTTTAAATTCTCAGTGAAATACTTTGAAGACTTATCATCCTCTGCATGTGAAGACTGGATCCCAGTGCACCATTTGGAGGAAACAACCATCAGTGGTCAACTTTCATTAGTCAGAAAGACAATATCCAGCAATGATGTTACTTTGGAGCACAATGAAACATATAGATGTCCCTGGTCATCCCACTGCATCATTGGTATACCTTCAGTTGCATTAGCTCATCTTGGCACTAACCCAAGAAGTTAAGCACAAGAGAGTGAGGCTGTTCATCTACAGTGCAGTCCTTCCTTACTATAATACAAGTCCAGGCAAGTCAGGACTTGAATGGTAGATATTTTGTTGCAGTAGTCAGGCCATCATGTACATCTTCAAACATGAAATACTGCCACTCTCATAGTTTCTTCATTTGTGAGGGCACATTAAAGGTATAGTATAGTTCAGGAACAGTCAAGATTCTCCATTGCCCATGTGGCTTCATCCTTCATTGTTGATGCTCTTTTAAGAAGTGCCATTACTGTCTAAGAGATAGTCTTGATCATCTTCAAAACCAAAGGATGAACAAGAAGATATATGAAGAGTAAAACAGCAGTAACAAGCTTTAACTGCCATAGTGGACATCAAGCCACTGGCAGAATGTGAAGAAGGTTCTTGTACAGTCTGAACCATTATATATCTGGAATTTTAAACTTCTGAATATCTATCACATGAGTGTTTGGTTGGTTAGCTGACCAGACAGACACTATTAAACCACTGAGTAAGTATCACCTAAGTGTTGTTTCAACCAATCTGATCTATTAAGCCATACCAATAATGGCAATGACAGAGACGACAACAATTCATATTACTCACTTTATAACAAATAACGATTCTGAAGTTTCATATTTATGCATGAAATCATTATAATCACTCTTCAGTAATTGCAATGTAAGAAGATTAATTTTGAATCACATGTCAGTTTCTGGCATGTTTGGTGGTTTCCCACTGAGGTGTTCTTGTTGTTCTGGCCTATTTTGTTCCTAAAAAAGTGGATACGAAGTAGTTATATGCTATGACCTAAGAACATACCACCACCAGTTACAATGTTTTAGTTGATAATCAAATTTAGAACTTTATTTTTTTAACCATTATGATCACTCCAAAAGATGTCCACAATGTTGCTGCCACTGGTAATTTTGATGATTTCTTACATAAACATAAAATTACAGAGAAAAGAAAATGTCCATTTCAAGATTGTAATATTCAGATAACGCCTCAAAAGAAATTCAAAATGTTAAGATTTGATTGACACATGAAAAAGTAAAAGTGTAAAACAAAATGCTAAACAGAAGAGAGAAAAAAATAGAGAAAACAAGAGAAAATACATAGCAAATTATAATTACTCTTTTAGTAGATGCATAACACTGTAAGCTGTACTGGAATCAAGACCAGTTGTTGGTTCATCAAGAAACAAAATCTGTGGAGAAGTGATTAGTTCCAAACCAATACAGGTCCTTTTCCGTTCACCACCAGAAATACCTCGAATTAATTCATTGCCAACCTGATGATAAACACAGTAATATGAGAAAAGGTCCAATGTGATTCTGCCTTTTTATATATTCATAAGAAGTATATGAAAAAATCTTCTGCCTGTAGACTGTTAAGATGACCATGTGGAAATAGATTACTTCTGCTTTGGGAAGTAATTAGTGTTTGAAGTGTTGAATGTACTATTTAGGCTGGAGTAGAAGTTTAGAGGATCTTTTAATTTATTTACAACAAACAGCTTCTCTATAGATAGAGAAAGGAAATTAATTAGGCCAATAGGAGAGCCTCTAAGCAAATTGATGTGCGATGCTACTGTGAAGGACTGAAGAGCTTGGTTTTATATTAGGTTTTATATTATTCATTTGATTTCTATTGTCAATATGTTGATTGATGACATGCTTTTGAAAGTATGTATCTTTCCTTCTTTTTTTTCTTCTTTTCTTTGCTTCAACATTGTTTATGTTTATTACAGGGCAGAGGTTTGAATAAGCATTTTCCATTAAAACATTGCAGATTTTCAGAGAGTTTCACTGTTATTTATGTTTATCTAGTGTCAGCAGTTGTACTGTTCAACTTCTCTGGTTGCTTACATCATACTGTTGGTTTGATTGAAATATTCTTCTATTTGTGATGAATCTGTATGTGGGAGATTTTTCTAAAAGGGTATAAACATGCTTGTTGTTGATCTTATTCCATAAATAACTATTGGATATTGATCAAGGATAATACCTGGCCATAGATTAGAATATCTCTATTGCACATCAAATGTTGATTTGATCCTGAACTTCACCAGAGTAAAAGATGTTTTCTCTGGTGAAGAAATACATTTAAATTTTGCATGAGAATGTAGAAAGGCATAGGTAGAAATTCCATATAGTGTACCAAGTGCAAACTATGGACACATGAGAGATGCAGTGGAATCATAGGAAGGTTAACAGAGAAAGAAGAACAATGAATATTAAGAACACAGAGGAAATAGATTTCCTCGAATTCCCAGGAGGATCCTTAGAGGTAGTAGATAGTTTCTGTTACCTAGATAATCTAATTAGCAGTAGAGGAGGTTATTCTGTAAGTATAGATGCTAGAATAAGAATAGGAGGGAGAAAGTTCAGAGAGTGATTACCTCTGTTGGCAACAAAAGGTCTCTCTCTCTCAGAGTGTAGATTGTATGATGCTTGCGTATGCACAGCAATGCAACATAGTAGTGAAACATGGGCTGTGAATGCTGAGGACAAGCCTGATACTTATTCTGTTTCTCTTTTGCCGAACTGCTAGGTTACGGTGACGTAAACACACCAGCACTGGTTGTCAAGTGGTGGTGGAGGACAAACGCAGACACACACACACATATATGTATATAGGCGTGGCTGTGTGGTAAGAAGCTTGCTTCCCAACCCCATGGTTCCGGGTTCAGTCCCACTGCGTGGCACCTTGGGCAAGTGTCTTCTTCTATTCATCTGTGATGTCTGCAATAAAAGCTGTGTTTTTCCCCCAACCACTGCTTGACAACCGATGTTGGTGTTTACATCCTTGTAACCTAGCAGTTTAGCAAAAAAGACCAATAGAATAAGTACAAGGCTTTAAAAAAGAAAAATGTACTGGGGTTGATTCATTCAGCTAAAATTCCTCAAAGCAGTGCCCCAGCATGGTGGCAGGACCCAAGAGTCACAGAAGGGTACATATAGCTAAAAAAAAAGAAAAAGAAAAAAAGGTCATCATGGTCTATTGTAATATTACATTTCCTGTTAAATTTTTTCAAAGGATCTTTTCTTTTGCTTAAATTGACTTTACAAAGAAACCATTTGAATTGACTGATATTTTAATATTTTGATTATTGGATTAGCAGAAGTGATAGAATGATTGACTAAATACCTTGTGATATTTACAGTGCTTTAGGTCCTGAGTTCAATTTCCATTGGAGTTAACTTTGCAGTTTGTATGTTTAGAGTTGATAAAATAAAATAAAAGTCAAGCAGTTGGTTGATGTAACTGACAACACCATTCCATCCATATTCGTAAAATTATATGTTTGTTAGGAAATATTCTTTTAAAAGACTACTCATCCATCCTGGTCTATATCCCTGTCAAACTAACAGTTCCTGGTCCTTATGCCCATCTGACCCCGGTCCCTATGTCTATCTGTCCCTGGTCTATATGTCTTGTCTGCCTTCGATCTACCTGCTCTTTGTCCGTTCCAAGCCTATATATCCGTCTGACTACCAATCTCCTGTGTGGTGCCACATAAAAGCACTAGCACTGAAAGTCCGGTGCCAGTGGCACGTTAGAAGCACCCAGCACAATGTGTAATGTGGTTGGCGTTAGGAAGGGCATCCAGCTGTAGAAACCAAGCCAAATCAGACTGGAACCTGGCACAGTCCCCAGCTTGCCAGCTCCAGTCAAACCGTCCAACCCATGCCAGCATGGAAAACAGACGTTAAAGAATGACGATGATGATGATGATGAGATCTTAAGAACTTCAGGAAGTATATTTCTATTTAATGCCAATTGTACTAATGTCTGGCAATAAAGTAAGTTAATTGGAGAATAAAAGACGAAAAAAAGGATTAAAATACCTCACTTGACTATTTTATGGTAAAAAGAAAGAAAAAAAACAAGTAAAAATGTAAGTAAAATACCAAATTGAAGTTAATGTTTCATTGAGAAAGAATAAAGATGCTGTGCTATATACCTATATTTGTGTGTGTGTGTGTGTAATGAGTTCAGGTTTTTCATACATACACCAATACAAATGTAATCATCATCATCATCATCATCATCATCATCATCATCATCATCATCATTTCATGTCCATTTTTCCATGGTGGCATTAATTGAATTGCTTGTCACAGTCCAAGTCAGTTCTTATTTGTAGCTACAGCTCTTCCAGACAAGTCTGGGGCTATGTCTTTTATGTCTGTTCTGTTTTAGGTAAGTTTCCTACAGCTGGATGCCCCTTCTTATTGCAAAGCCCCTTTACAGTGTGTACTGAGAGCATTTTATCATGATACTAGCATGAGAGAGATTGTATTGTCACTACATTGTCTCTGTTCACTGAGGCCAGAGAAGTTGCGTCCTTCTGGCAAGATTTGTAAGAGCCCCCCCCCTGCCATGTCTTCCTTGTGTTGTCTCTGATACAAGAGTGTGAGGGTGACAAAAGAAAGAATAACAACAGAGAACTGGAGTAAATTGAATTGTGTGTGTGTGTGTTTTTTTTTGTTTTTTTTTTTTTTTTTTTTTGTGTGTGTGTGTGTGTGTGTGAGAGAGAGAGAGAGAGAGAGAGAGAGAGAGAGAGAGAGAGAGAGAGAGAGCTATAATGATGTTAGTAAGGTGATCAAATAGAAACAGTATGAGTAGTTTGATTGGGCAGAGAGAGAGAGAGAGAGAGAGAGAGAGAGAGAGTGGCTTGTGTACATTCCCATAAGATAGCGGTTTGGCGAAAGAGACCGATAGAATAAGTACCTGCTTTAAAAAAAAAAGTACTGGGTTCGATTTGTTTGACTAAAACCCTTTAAGGCGGTACCCCAGCATGGGCTGCTGTCTAATGACTGACACAAGTAAAAGATAACATAAATGATCTGGTATATATTCTTAACTATGGCAATGTAGAATACAATTGTTTGCCCACTGTCAGCAAGGTATTTGATTTCATATTCTATGAGGAATATAAAATTATTAATGACTCTCATAAGTATTATAATATATGATAAAATATTTTACTCATCTTAAAAATATTACTGTCAACATTTTAGCAATTAACATTAATTTAATTGTATGTATGTATACACGTGTATGTAAGGACTGTTTTTTTTCTGTCTCACACACACTCACACTTTTTTACATTTACAATAAGAAGGAAATAAGAATAGATTAATTGGATAAAAACATATTTCCTGATCACTGTGGACATTTGCGAGTCATTTCTTAATCCCTACTGAATATAATTAGAACAAGTATTGAAACTGAATAACTTACCACCAGCTATACAAGTTAATGAGTTGTCAGCAAGTAATTAAATTATGCGGATGATAGCAGAATAGCTGGATTCATTCTCAGCCAAAGTTTCAACAAATGATAGAAATAATGCTATTTAATCAATTTACTGCTACACAAGTTAGTATGAGAACAATCTAGGAAGAACTAAGGCTGATAAGTGAGGTAATGAAAATAATTGAGAGTACAAAAGCTAATGAAATGCTGGTCTCTCTCCAGCACTAAATTAGTTTTTACATTCTCAATTTCTCAATTAATAGCTTGATGTTAGGGTTTGCAGCAAGATACAGGATCATGAATGCCATAGATCTGGCAAAGATGCTTCAAAAATGTGTACTGCGAGAGTAAATTCTTTTTGCTTTTGGTGACCCAGAATAGATGTCTTATTAGATTCTGTGTGTTGGCTACAAGTCAGTAAGATTCAAACTAAATTAAAATGAATGATGAGTTGTTGAGAACATTTATTAGTGAGAATATGCCTGTATGACACATGTTCATGCCCATCTCTTTTATTATAGTTGATCAGTAATAAAGAAATCGTATTTAGTTCATATTTCTTCATAGCTAGTAATTGAAGATGATGATGAAAAACCGAGCCTCTACATGGCATCTCACCTGCTAGAAATAGCAACTACATCTTCCTCAAACCACAGCCTGTCACATCAAAAAGGAAGAATATATTAGATTATGCAGTATCACACATCCTTAAAAAGTTAGGATGGCTATGGTTAGAATATCTCTGATCTTCAAGGTGGGTTTGAGTCTAAGAACACAACAATTACAATTAATTAACCACTCATGTTACAACAACCTTCCCAACTCCTAATTAATTTACATCTCCCACCTAGGCTATAAAAGAAAATATTTAAATTAACTCTAATTAGTCTTGTCTATGTTTATGCCAGCCATTCGTCATTAACACACATTTACACCTGGTTTACTTTAGCTCTTCAAATCTGATCATTACTAATTTGGTTAGAAGTTCACTTAACCTTTCTTCTTCTTTTCTTTTTAGCATAGGAAATGTAATAAACTTCCTTACTATATAAACAGATGCATACATACAAAATACATATGGCTGAGTGTTCTTATTAGTTAAGATACCCCACTATTTGTTTAACCATGTATAAATGCTTTTCTTTTTCTGTTTTTTTTTTTATCGTCAAACAAGGAAAAACATTGTCCATTTTCTTCCTGGGTCCTCTTAGATTGATGAATTCTATGCAATTGATGATCAGTTTGAATTTTTGTAAGAAAATATCTGTAGAATATATATATATATATATATATATGGGCAAGTGTCTCCTACTATAGCCTCGGGTCGACCAAAGCCTTGTGAGTGAATTTGGTAGATGGAAACTGAAAGAAGCTTGTCGTATATATATATATATATATGTGTGTGTGTGTGTGTCCTTGTGCCTGTGTTTGTCCCCCACCACTGCTTGACAACCGATGTTGGTTAGGTTGCATCATCGTAACTTAGTGGTTTGGTAAAGGAGATCGATAGAATAAGTACCAGGCTCGAAACAATAAGTACTGGGGTCGATTCATTCGACTAAAAATTCAAGGCGGTGCCCCAGCATGGCCCGCAGTCTGATGACTGAAACAAGTAAAAAAAAAATGTGTGTGTGTGTATGTATGTGTGTGTAAAACGTATATATGTGGTTGTGTGTGTGTGTGTGTGCGTATAAAACATGCCACATTATCATCACGTTCCCAGCCTCTCGCCGTACACCCCCCCCCCACCTCCTGTTTAGATATCAGTGAAGTGTTTACAATGTCAAAAGGCTTGTAAATCCGGGCTTAACCACTCCACTTTCTCTCTCTCTCAGACACACACACATGTTCACATAGTCTTTCACACATAAATGTTCGCTCTCATTCACTCTCCCTCTTAAATAAACTCTCTCTTTCTCATATAAATGTTCAGTCATTTTACTCTTATACACGCACACTCGTACACATTCGCTATCGCAGGCACAGAAACACCCCCTACCCCTTTATATTTTCTCATACAAAACACTCGTTCTCCATCCCCCCCTCCTCAGTCTTTATTTCTCATTAACGAGCGTCCCCCCCACCTCCTGCCTCCCCTCCTCGAGCTTTGTCTTTTTTCCCGCTCTTTCATCTACCTCATACTTATCCCCCTTCTCTTGAAGTCTTCCTCCCACTCCACACCGTCGCCTCCTTCCAGCATTACAAAGAAGGAGGAGTGGGGGTGAGGGGGCTGGAATGCCTTTGATTATAAAGTCTGTTCAATCAAGACTGCCCTGGGGCTAAACAACAACAACAGCAACAAAACAAGGAAGGCCTCTACATTATCGTTCAGTTTGCTGAAAATAACAGCTAAATTTCCCTCAAATCGCATCCTACGAAAGGGAACGGAATAATGTAGTCCAAGACAAACCGACATCCCAACTTCGACGGGATTGTTACAACTGGAATGTTTTTGATCCTAGATCTGAACGACCAGGAATGACCTGGTACTAAACAACAACAGGAATGCCGCCACCACCACCACTCCACAAACGGGCGCGCACACACACAAAGTAGAATTTAACACATTCGTTGTTCTAAAAACATGCAGGAAGACGATAGTGTCCTCTTCATCCTGTTTCCCCCTCGCTTGACATCTATAATCACCACAACACACACACACGCAAACACAAACCTTCAACACATACACACACACACACACAGATGCATACATACAAATACGCACAAACATTTTCAAATATTATAGATTTAAATTTGTAGTGTTTTGTAAATGTGTGTATTGTAGAGAGCTATATAAGGTCAGGAATATAAGTATAACCAGAGGTCGGGAAGTAATTTAGTCTGGAGAGAAGAGGTTGTACTCATAGCCTTTGCAGGTCTCTCTCTCTCTCTCTTCTGGAGAGGAAAGACGAGGGACAGTGCTTAGTGAGGGTCTGGGTATGGACAACATTCGGGTGAAGGGAGAAGGAGTAGAAATAAGTGAGCCGTGTGGGTCAGAGAGGAGTTTACATGAGAGCAGTCCCATCCGAGGAACAGATGCTGTTGTAGTAGCGGTGGAAGCAACTAAGTAAGGAAACTATGTCTGTAGGCCAAAGATTTAGGGTATTGGCGACAGAGTTAATGCCAATCGGTCGGGTCACGTATTTTGGATGTGAGCTATGATGTGGTTTGCATGTGGGAACAATAGTCCATTGTGAGTCTCACTAGAGTTTTGTATGGGGTTAGTAACTACTGTAGGAAACTAAAAAGTATTTTTAGTCTCTGAAGAGGATGGTCAGTGTTTTGGTATGTTGAAAATGTGAAATCATCAGGAGTAATGTTGAAACAGGACCGTCGCTAAGCTCCTGCAACTCATGCGGTCGCAGGGGGCCTCCGCGGTTGAGGGGCCCCATGTTAAGATCAAAGTACATAGATGAGCCATCTATTTACTTTGGTTAA
>JAOPUL010003032.1:25389331-25400393 GCA_027564515.1 Octopus rubescens | reverse complement strand
ACACACACACACACACACACACACACACACACACACACACACACACACACACACACACACACACACATATAAATGTAATTTCAGAGGAGTAAATTATCCTGGCGTTTATAAATACTAGAAATTTAAATATGTAAATTTATAAATACTAGAAATTTTAACAATAATAGCAATTAGAATATCCTAGAAACAAACAAATATTAGATAAATTGAAATAGCATGCCTCTACATTAATTTATATTTTGTAATTTTAATATTAATGATAAATATAAATTAGCAAGCTTTGAAACCTTGACCTTTTTGGGAACTATACCTCAAATATATAATAAACAACTATAGCCAGTAAAGGTGACCTACAGGTCAAATTTACTACTACCATACATACTAGCAACAATAAATAATAACACCCACACACCCACCACTAAATATTTCATCCCTTCATTTCCTCCAGAAAACTGATTCTAGCAGTTCTACATCAAAAAGGCAGTGGAGTAGACTCTGACGAAATTCCACTGGCTAGTTAGCGCTGTTGCACATACAGCAGAATGCAGCCATTGCGATGGAAACACGTGTAGGTCAATTGAAGAAACTGTATATGACTGTAAAATAAATTGACATATTAAATCTCAATTCTCCTCCTCCTCCTGCTCCTCATTATTATTATTTATTATTATCATTATTGTTGGTTTCACACAGGTTCGGTCTTATTCCTGGTAAGATTTTGTGGTTAGCGGGTTACTACATGTAACCTTAGGTATCCACAAGCTTTCAATAATCTTTCAAATGCTTATAACCCTCCTGATAATCTTTCCTGTCCTCAAGAGGTAAACTTTCTGTAGGTGTTCCACGGGACACTATATTCCAATCTCCTTCAACCACTTGCTTATATCTTTGCTTACAGTTCCCAATGCAACTATTATTATAGGCACAGCCTTTACCGTTTTCATACTCCAAATTCTCGAAATTTCAAACTTTAGGGGGCTGTATGTTTTTTATCATCATTATTATTATTATAGGCAGCGAGCTGGCAGAATCGTTAGCACGCCGGGAAAAATGCTTAGCGGCATTTAGTCCGACTTTGCCTTTCATCCTTCCGGGGTCGATGAAATAAGTACCAGTTGAGTACTGGGTTCGATTGAATCGACTATCCTCATCCCCAAACATTTCAGGCCTTTGTGCCCAGTATAGAAAGAATTATTATTATTATTAAAGGCGGTGAGCTGACAGAATCATTACTGTATCGGGCAAAATGCTTAGCAGCATTTTGTCTGTCTTGATGTTCTGAGTTCATGTGCCGCTGTGGTCGACTTTGCCTTCCATCTCTTTGTGGTGGTGAGGGGGGGGGGTTAAACAGGTACCAGTTGAGCACCCCACCAAAAAAATTACTGGCTTTGTGCCAAAATTTGAAATCATTATTATTAAGGCAGTGATCTGACAGAACCATTAGCCCATGGGACAAAATGCTTAGTAGCATTTCATCTGTCTTTATGGTCTGAGCCCAGATGCTGCTGTGGTCAACTTTACCTTTAATTCTTTCAGGGTCAATGTAATAAGTACCAGTCAAGAACTGTGGTCAATGTTATCGACTAGCCCTCCTCCCTCAAATGTCAGGCCTTGTGTCTATTGTAGAAAGTATTATTTAGGGTCAGCCCACCACCATAATCATTATTAATAATAATATTAATCCTTTCTGTACTGGGCACAAAGGCCTGAAATTTATGGGGAGAGGAGTAGTCGATTTTATCGACCTCAGTTTGTAACTGGTACTCACTTTATTGACCCCGGAAGGATGAAAGGTAAAGTCGACTCCAGCAGCATTTGAACTCAGAACGTAAAGTCAGAAGAAATGCCGCTAAGCATTTTTCCTGGTGTGCTAATTGATTCTGCCAGCTCGCTGCCTTTATAATAATAATTATAATAATAATGGTTTCTGATTTAGGTACAAGGCCAGCCATTTTGCCCGGCGTGCTAACGATTCTGCCAGCTCATTAATAATAATAATAATCCTTTCTATACCAGGCACAAAGGCCTGAAATTTTCGGGGATGGGGATAGTCAAGTCCAGTACTTAACTGGTACTTATTACTAACAATTCTGCCAGTTTGCTGCCTTTAAAAAAATAATAATAATAATAATAATAATAATAATAATAATAATAATAATAATTATTATTATTATTATTATTATTTTAAAGGCGGCAAACTGGCAGAATTGTTAGCATGCCAGGAAAAATGATTAGCGGCATTTAATCCGTCTCTACGTTCTGAGTTCAAATTCCGCCGGGGTCGACTTTGCCTTTCATCCTTCCGGGGTCGATAAAATAAGGAGCAGTTTAAAACTGGGATCGATGTAATCGACTAAACCCCTCCCCCGAAATTGCTGGCCTTGTGCCTAAATCAGAAACCATTATTTTGAATTAATCATGCATTATCACATAGCTTTGAGATTTCGATGGTGTGTTTGTTTAGTTTTAGAATGACATTGTAGGGCAGGTATGAGAGGGCAGATCTGGCTGGTTTGAACATAAAAGAGATATGGCTGGTTTAAATACTAAAGTGTTAAATTTCCTCCTATAAATATTTTTAAATAGATGTATACACACATGAAGACAGTATAAATCATTGAAGAGTGTATATGGCAATGAAGTAATACTGAAGAGATTCAGATTAAATTCCTTTCAGTATTTAGCTGCATTCCTTTAGGTTTTAGGTTCAAATCTCACTAAATCAGATTGCTTTTCATTTTATCTATAAGTCAATAAATGTACCAGTAATATATTGGGTGCATATCTTCTCAATAAATATCTGTTGATATATTTATCATAGAGATCTTATGTATTTGATTTGTTAAACTACACCCTATTTAACAAGGCTAGCTGTAATTCACCAAACAAGTCTCTGTGTAGTGATTCAACCTACTAAACATAGCAGCCAAATCAAACCTCAAATTACTCCCTGCTTTCTTGAAGACATAGAAAGAAGTATTTGATTTGTTAAACTACACCCAATTAACAAGACTAGCTGTAATTCACCAAACAAGTCTCTGTGCAGTGATTCAACCTACTAGACATAGCAACCAAATCAAACCTCAAATTACTCTCTGCTTTCTTGAAGACATAGAAAGATGTATTTGATTTGTTAAACTACACCCTATTTAACAAGACTAGCTGTAGTTCACCAAACAAGTCTCTGTGTAGTGATTCAACCTACTAGACATAGCAACCAAATCAAACCTCAAATTACTCCCTGCTTTCTTGAAGACATAAGAAAGACATTGAATAATGTATTCTTAGATAGGCAATGTTCAAGAGAAGACAGGAATGCCTTTGATCAAAGATCTGCACAGTCACAGCCGACCTAGGGTGAAACAGTGATGACTGACACTTCAACAAATTTCCCATAAAACAGGGAAACTGAAGGGTGGAGTTGATAAACAACCCCTTTCTTTCCTGGCCATCACTTCAAGCATAGTGACATAGGAGGAAGTATATTCACATGACTGATGATGATGATGATGATGATGATGATGATGATGGTGGTGGTGGTGGTTGTAGTAATGGAGTTGATGATGTCGATAATAACAATAATAATAACAATAACAACAGTTATAATAATATTATGTGGATGGCATATTAAAGTGTTTAGCTGCTGTAGAGCCAGACATCTGATAAAATTTCCTCATATTGAGTTTCTGGAATTTAGATCGGAAGATTACACACACATATAGAGGGAGGGAGAGAAGAAGAGAGAGAGAGAGAGAGAGAGAGATAGAGAGGAAGAGAAAGTCCTGTCTTTTAGGAAGTGACTATAACTGACTGGGTATATTATGTATATTTTCTGTCACCAAAAACTTATCTTATTTTCATGGTGACTGACAAATTATTGGTTAAAATTGGTAGACTCTTTTATTTTGTTGCCTCTGCTATATTATTTCAAGTCAGATAATTCCTCACTCACACATACACATGCACACACACACACATACATACACAATTTCCATTTAATAACCTTCAACTTATTCAGAAATGTTTGAATATAAAACTACTTGTGTCGTATAAGGTATCATATTTCAAGCATTTTGGTTGAAACCTGCAGACAGCGGGAGTATTTTTTTAGCATTAAAATGAATGAATGAAAATCAGATGGCAAGAGGAGGCAGGGGTTGAACTGCTGTAAGTTTGGTGTATGAGGATTTTTTTTTTTTAATTCTTAAATTAATTACAAGTCCAGATATGGGGAAAATTAAACATGTCATTGTTTGTGATTAAATTTTACTGGGTTTCTGAAACATTTCAACAAATCCTCACATAAAATTTTAAAATTATGAAAACTGTTTAAATTTTAGACTCTGATCTTAGTTCTTCATACCATCATTATCATCATCACCATCATCATTGTTTCAATATCTATGTTTCCATGGGTCAGATGAGATTACATAGGGCCTGAGTTTGCCACAGTAAGAAGCCTTTCTTGGCACCAACCTCTGTTTCCAAATGAGATAATCTACCAGTCTACTGAACAACAAACAGCTTGGACAAGCTTTCTCAGTGGATTTGCAAGGCAAATGACACCATAAGCAAGGTCATTGTTTACAACCAGCAAACATATGTGAATAAGAAGAAAATACAAATACACACATGCACACACATATACGTTTCACCTGATGCTCTAATAACTGCCGATCCAAATATATATTATGTATGTATGTATAGCATAAGGAAATCAGGCAATGGCTCTACTCAAAATTGAGTTGGCAATCATCATGTATGTATATATATAAGTGTATGTGTATACATATAACTGTCACTCAGTCGGTCATGACGATGAGGGTTCCAGTTGATCCGATCAATGGAACAGCCTGCTTGTAAAATTAGTAGGCAAGTGGCTGAGCACTCCACAGATATGCGTACCCTTAACGTAGATCTCAGGAAGATTAAGTGCGACACAGAATGTGACAAGAAGAGGAAAACATCATCACACTTACATTGACAACTTGATTGCAGACACTGGCCTGGAATGTATCCAGGACCTTGAGGCAGAGATGTTGGACCGAGAGGTGTGGCGAGTGGACTTTGTTGCTGCGGCTTGGGTTGCAACTCAGCCATAATAATAATAATACCTTGAGACTCCATCTTGACACATCATCACCCTCATCACCACTATTTTTATCTCTTTCCAGCTCCACCCCGATCCCTCACACCCTGTTTTCTAAAATGTGAATAGTCATGTAGCTTCTGTACAGCAAGAAACCTGTTCTGCTCTGGCCCTTTCTCTCATACTTTAACCCCATCATCTCCAAGTTTAAAGCTGCACTCTTAGGGTTCCTAGTCTTGCAAGTTGCATGGCAACCTCAATAGTGCTAGTGGCACAAAAAAGAGCACCCAATACATGCTGTAAAATGGTTAGCATTAGGAAGGGCATCCAGAAATAGAAGCTATGCCAAAGCATGATGCAGTTCCTTGGACCCATTGAATCCTGTCAAACCATTCAGCCCATACTGGCATAAAACAGGGACGTTAAATGATGATGATGATGATAATGATGATACATCAAGTGAAACTGTCATAAAAAGCATTTTAGAAAAGATAAGAAAACTAAAGTTATTAATGGTTGAATATTTTATAATCTAGTTTAAGAAACATTAAATTACATATAAAGAACATCACATATAAGTAACTTTTCCAACATACTTCCAATAAGTGTCTGGTTTCTATAGAATGAAGCTGAAGTGGAACCAGACAGCATGGATCCATCACTGGAATAGATCTCCTTCATCGACTTTATCAACCCATCTTTTACTTCAAGTCTTATAACCTGAGTAATTAAAAAACAAAAATATATAAATAATATCTCAGGATACTAAAAAAAATTAAAACAAACAAAAATGTTGTATTTGATAGGCATAAACATTGAGAATGCAATAACAAAGATATTGGTTTCAAATTTTAGCACCAAGCTAGCACTTTTGTGGAAGGGGTAAGTTGATTACATTGAAGCCAGTTCTCAACTGGTACTCATTTTATCAACCCTGAAAAGATGAAAGGCCAAGTCAACTTTGGCGGAATTTGAATTCAGAATGCAAGGACGGACAAAATGCCGCTAAGCATTTTGCCAACTTGCGAAAGATATTAATATGTTGTTAACCTCAGCATTAGTCTGCATGATTGACAAACAACTTTCACTCCAGTTCATAGTTAACCCTTTCATTACAATATTTCTGCTGAAATACACTACCTTTGTTTTAATTAATTTTGAAAATAATGAAGAATTTAGTAAAATAACTTTTATATAAATTAACATGAAAGTTTCATGGAAAGGAAGTTTGTATAATAAAACTAAGGAGAGTCTCAGGTGGATGGATATCAAATAGGTTGAGTTAGTGTTTGAAATATAAATTAAGATGAAATTCTGATGGAAGACTTTGTATAGATAGATAGATAAATGTATACATGCATAGATGAACAAACTTAGATGTATGTACGCATGTATAGATTCTTATGTGAATGCATTTATAGACAGAAGTATGCATTATAGACTAATAGAAGTTATAAAGCATATATAGATATATAAATGTATACATGTATGTTTGTATAGATAAAAGCTTGCATGCATGTTGTAGATGCATGCAGGCATAGAAAAACAGTTGTATGCATGTAAAAGATTTATGCAATGCATGCCTGCATGTATAGATAAACATACTCATACATGCATATATATAAATAAATGAAACATCATATATGCACATGCATGCATAGATCTATCTAGACATACAGGTATTTCTAGATAGACTTTTGAATGTATGTATGTACGTATAGACTGAAAGACGCATGCCTCATGTATCCATGAATCGAAGTATGTAAGAGGTGGTATAAAAAAATTCCTGGACAAGTTCTGTAGCATGCCAACAGATGGCAGCACACAGTTGCATGCGCAGTGAGAGTTAGCAATGACCTTCATGAGGCAGTGAGTGTGTTTACTTTGCAAGTTGTGAAATTTGTGTTTTTGTGATTATGTGTATGCTGTAGTCTGCAATTTTGTAGTCTGAGCAGAAAGAACATCACATTGAAATCTGTTGAGATGTCCATCAGCGTGCCACTGATGGGTCTACGAGTACGACCCTGAGATGAAGCAGCGGTCGTCACAATGGAAGAGGCCTTCATCTCCACAACCACTCAATCAAGAGCATGCTCATCGTTTTCTTCGACATCAGCAGTATTGTGCATTGAGAATTCGTCCCCCAGGGTCAGACTGTCAATCGAGAGTTCTACCATGATGTTTTGAGGAGTTTCAAAGAGGACATTCGGCAAAGCAACTGGATCTGTGGAGCACAAAGAATAGGATTCTTCACGAGCTGTCACTAAGCTCTCCTCACTCGTGAGTTTCTTGCCAAAACCATGGGAGGGCTTCTGCACATGCCCTATTCGCCAGATTTAGCACCTGCGGACGTCCATCTCTTCCCAAAATTGAAAATGCAGCTCAAAAGGTTGCCATTTAAACATCATTGTCGAGATCCAGAGCGAATTGCAGAAAGCTTATGGAAAACGACTTCCAGACCAGATTCCAAAAGTGGCAAGAATACTGAGACCTGTGTATTGTTGTGCAAAGTGACTATTTCGAAGGAGATGATGTTAGAACTTAGGTATTGATAGATGCATACATGTCTATATGGACAGATGTACGCATGCTTCCATGCATTCCTGTAGGTACAAATAAATGAATCCGTACATTCATGTATGTGTATAGTTAGAAATTTTCAAACGATACCACTTCGCTTCAAAGGACATAACTTAATATAGAGTTACCTCCCTTACATTTATCACTGATTCAGAAATAGAAAGTTTGAGTTTTCCATTACGTTGAAGAGTAATAAAGCTTTGCAATATTAAATTTGTAAGAAGAATCATGAATAAGTTTATTGAGGAGTGGAGTTGACTTCTGCTATTTTTACATTTTTACACAGCTCTCATATTTCGTTTCCAATGGCATTTGTCAAGTTCTATAGTAGAACGTCTTTATGCTATATAAAGTATCTATTATTCCCTGATATTTTACTAAGTTACTTCCCTTTATGGTAATTTCTTTGTTTTTCAGATTATTTTCTGAATTCTTGATGTTCACAATCATAATCAAATAGTTTCTCCCCAAGAACATTGGCCCACTGGAATCTTCTCCCCGCCATCTTAAAACACAGGACAGATTAAATAATGTTGTCCATCCTTGTGGTTGATAGTGGTGCTGTCATGTAACCCCAGTTAGCTGATATAGAGCCAATCTATATCATGGAGTTAAGTGACTGACTGTTTAGGAAGCAGTCACACCTGAAAATGTTGCACATTAACCTATTCTGCAACTATGCTTTGCACTCTATCGTGTAGTAATGTTGTTGTTGTTGTTGTTGTTACTTAACGCTAATTTGTTACTGATTGAGCAAACTTGTTGACAAAGGCATTGAAACTAGGTCCATGCCATTGTTATTTTTCATGAATAGTATACCTCGGACTACATCAACTAATGTGTCCTTTTTAGCCCTTTTGATACCAACCCGACTGAGACCGCCCCTGGTTTTATGATAAAATCTTCATGTTTTAAACTGATCTAACTAAAACCTTCCATCAAAACTTTTAGTTTAATAATGAGTTATTTTACTAAATTCTTTATTATTTTCAAAATTATTTGAAATAAAGGTAGTGTACTTCAACAGAAATACGGTAACAAAAAGATTAAAGATGACAAAATGCTATTTGAGAGAGATTTTTCTGTTATTTCTAGCAGACTGAGTGACCACATAAAGGTAGCCATCTACAGGGGTGCAGACTAGCAGGTAGAGTACATCATGTCCATTTTCTTATCTCATTTATTCAAATGATAAATGATGAAAGGCTCAGTTGGTAGTAGCAACACAGATCATTCTTCATGATAGAATATCTCCAATATTTATAGATCACTTCAAGGTGACAAAATGACAGAGTCATTAGGATGTTTGTTAGAATACTTTGCATTAGTTATTCCAGCTCACCAAGTTCCAATCCCATTGAGTTCAACTTAGCTTTTCACATTTTGGGGCTCAATAAATAAAGTACCTGTCCAGTATTCTTCTCCTCTCTCTACTTTCTGTCTGGGAAAAATCAGCTCTATTTAAACCAGGAGATGGATGGGATTTGTCTTGTTTATTCTTTTTCCTTGAAATAATGTACATGTTACATATCTGTTTTATGCTTATATATGAATTTATGAGTTGAAATGAAATGGTCAAGCAAGGGTAATTACTGGACTACAAGTTCATAGGTACTGAGCTAGGTGACGGTAGGCAACAGCAAGGGCATCTAGCCATAGAAAAACTGCTGCAATGAATTTCTGTCTGATCTATGCAAGCATGGAAAAGAGGACATTAAATTGACGACCATGATGCCAAAGGTGGAGGGGTGATGGCAGAAGAGGAAAGAGAGGAGGAAGGGAAGGATGGTAGAGGAAGGGGAAGAGGAGGAAGGGGGAGGGGGGGTAGGAAGGAGAGGAGAAGGAGAAGATATCAAGCGTTTTGAGACTAGAACATGTGGACAACTGGCATCCCAACCCAAAGGAGATTTATTTCTTTTTCCTTAAACACCAAGAAACTAAAATTGAATACAGGTTCTTGGGCCAACCTAAGATATTCACATTACATTTTTAACACATAGATATGTCATTTACATTTGTATCCAATGTTGTCTAATTATTACAGGTGTTGGCAACATGTTTATCTTTTATTTCATGTCATAGGAATATGTCTTACCTGAGAAGGTGAACGAAGAGTAGGGTTGTCCATATAACTCAAAGTACTGAAGAACCTAGGATGACACCCGGTCCATAAATTGCCCTCGAGATCAACAGAGAGGTTATCAATAAGTGTGTCCACCATAAACTCCTGAAAGAAAACAGAATATGTACAACAACATTTAAATAAACACTTTACATACATACAAAACCAATATTTGAGAGGAATAGTGGATCGACTAAACCCAACATACCTATTTTATTGACCCACAACACCCTCAGAAGGAAAAGGGCCAGATCAGCCACAACAGGATTTGAAATCAAAATGTAGAATTATGCAAGTAAACAGTGTAATGCAATTAGTTAGAAGGTCTATTATTTGTGCCAAATTACCATTCTTCCATAGGAAGTACCCTGCATCTGAGGCTAACACATTTAGTCTCGCAAGACCTTGTGATAAGTAGACATCAGTAGATGCTACAGATCAACCCGGTAAGTTTTATTAATTCAAAGCATTGAACTCAGTTCTTATCACAGGGTAAAAAGAAGCACCCTTATTCAAGAACAGACAACTTATATGGGTGATCTATATCACTGGCAGATGCCTACTTAACACAAGATTTACTGAGAACTGAGTCAGTCACAGACAGAGTATTGTGTATGAAAAAAATGGTAGACACAAATAATAGAGAACATCTATGCAGTTTCTCAAACTGCTAGAAATACTCCCACATATCACATACAACTCTCTTACAAAAAGGAAGTACACATTAGACAATGTTGTTCTAGATACGATCCATGAGATGGGTATGGCTTGAACACTTTTGATCATAGATCTTACTGGATCAGGAGTGACCTGGGGCTAGACAACAACAACAACAGAAATTGCCATGTGAAAGGCCATGTGCATCATGTATTTAGAAATGCATAACTTTTAAGTGGTTGGGGAAAAAAAGGCTTTTAAGTGGTAGGGGATATAAAGCAAATTATTGATAACATGTACAAACCTGGTGAAATACAAGCCGATTATCTGTGTCTCGTTTAAAAACTTTGATATCTTTTGTCATTGTACAGGCAACATAGATAAACCTTTAATAAAGATAATGAAGTTATATTAAACATTGCTATCAACCAATACCCATTAAACTACCGGCCTGTCTCTCTTACCTCTGTGGTCTGCAAGGTGATGGAGGTCCTACTAAAGAGGGCTTTAATGTCCCATCTGCAAATGACCGAGCAAATCTCCCAATCCCAACACGGCTTTGTGCCGAAGAGATCATGCCTAACGAACCTTCTAATCATGGAGGAATGGGTGAC
>JAOPUL010003032.1:25288488-25298528 GCA_027564515.1 Octopus rubescens | reverse complement strand
CTGGGGTCGATGTAATCGACTAAACCCCTCCCCCGAAATGGCTGGCCTTGTGCCTAAATCAGAAACCATTATTTGTAAGTGAAAATATATCGCAGTTTTGTATTTTAGAATTGCTTCGTTTATATTCATTATGCTTTTAGATAAAGAATGAATTTCACATTTTGTTTTCCCATGTCTTGAAATCTCAGAGACGTCTTGCTTTTTGTAAAAACATGCCATTTATGCCGGAATACAAAACTATATTGGCAGACGTATCATGTTCGCCACGAATTTGTTTACGAGGATTATTCACGAAATAGGCTGCAATAATTATTGTCTCCACAAAGTCGTCTGTTCAAACATTCATGATATATAGCCATGTCAAAAATATAATGTCCATATTTTGACCTGACGAACATGTCTCAACAACAAATTTTCTTAACTTTGTAGAAACTTTTCCGCAGATTGAATAAAAAAAGAAATAGTAATGTCAGATATAGTTTCGTTGAATGTAAACTTCAGTGTAATTTCCTTCATAATGTCTTTGGTGATTCTTTTGTCAGTCTGCAAGCATTGAAGTTCACAGTATAAGTATCGTCTGCATGTTGTAGTCACAAAATCAATGTTGGTTGAAATCGACAATTCACTGCATAATAATTAATTATTTATTATAGAAATACTTTCAATAAAGATTTATTTTCTCGAATAGATATTTAAGTTTTTTTTAATAGTTTCTGAAAATACTAGTCCCTTTAAATTTTACCTCCATTTGTCTTCCACTTATTTCAATCATTAAAAAAACTGGCTCTATGCATATAACTCAAGTATACCATAATTTTTTCCATTGAACCAATTTTATAATTTTGAATATTATTCTATGAAGCAATATTATGTCTTTAAAAAAAAAAGTCTTAATTTGTAATATTAACAAAAACGTTACTTGCCATACCCCAGCAATATTTATATGTGTGTAACTAATTTTACATTGGTTGGTAAATATATCAAAGTTTCTCGCAAAGATGAAAAAGAAAGTGCATTTCTTGTGTCATACATTTAACGTACCGAAACATATCGTGTTTTTGAATTAATTCATGGCAATTCTTAACTTCTATACATTTCTTCGAAATCTGTTCCAACTTCGCGCTCGGCCTTTGTTATACAGCCAACAAAATTAAATTACAGGAAATGTTTTGTTTGGTTTTTTTTCTTAATTTCGCTCGTATTATAATACTTGGTCTTTGAATGCCATTGACGATATCACAACTTATTCGCATGAAGCCTTGGAAAGCCGTAAAAGATTCATGGCCGCTTTCCCCCTTCCCCACCCTGTCTGAGCTATAAAAATATATTGAAAAATTAAAAAAATAAACAGCATCCTTTCGGTTTATGATCACAGAATAAAAGTGGAGAAGATATAAGCAATCGGCATTTTGAAATTTTTTTTGGAGGAAAAAAAATTCTTTTTAGAAATGTAATCTCCGTATTAAGAAAAAAAGTTGAAAGGGTGAGGTAGGAGGTAAGTATTTGAAACACTGGTTTCTTCTTTTGAAGTTTTTTTTTTTATAGAAAAAAAACTTGATTCCTTTTGTTGAAAACAGGAATCCAAAGAAATATTTTTAGTAAAAAAAAATGTTGAGGTGCCCATTCGACATGTTTGCCTAGATATTGCCAAATAATATCAATATTTCCACTTTCACTTTTCGGTCACACACCGAAAGAATGCCAAAAACATTTAGAAATACTTGCCAGAGTTATTATGTACGGTTAATGAGCAAAGCACGGTAATGCTAATTCATTGTATAGAACTCTTTCAGCTCTTTAGAAAAGCGTTATAAATTCGTCCAGTATTTCGTCACATTCTTGTTGCTATAAATGGTGACTGTACTATGCTACAATTTATTATTCGTTATTCGATTTACCAATTCCTGAAGGAATCTCGAAATTGCTTCTTTGATCTTGGAAGTCTTTCAATGTGACGTAAGCTCATAAAACAAATATGGCTTCCCATGTCCTCATTGAAACTCGACTTTGTAAATAAAATGAGAATATTTTCTTTTATTTTTAATATTAATTTTATCATCATTCATTAATACCGAAAATATTGAGGTCGCAGAATATTCTGAAGCATTTTTTTTTTTGCTAAAAAAAAATATTAGTTTCTTTCCTCTACATTTTTCAGTTGATGGCGATAAAATTACAAGCAGTGATATATACTGAACAATTTTATCGGCTACACCTCTGCTAAAATTGGCCAATTGTATAATAGTGTTTTAATCATTCAGATAAATTTTTGTTGCGTTCAGTTTTGTATGAATTACGAACAACAAGAGTTAAGGTCAACAGTCAACCACAATGTTTTTCTCTCTGCTTTATATTCAGTGAATGCCACGGATGGAAAACTTTAAAAAGAGCTGTTTTCTATTTTTAGTGCGAGCGGAAAGAACAATTTACATACTTATTTTTCGGTGTTTTTGTTTTGTGGGAAGGAAGAGGATATCAATAAGAGGGTGAACGAGATTTTGTTTTAATGCAGCCATTGACATTTAACCTATAGACATACGTTGACCTTATTACTTCAACATTTCAACCTCAACATTTCAACCAATGTCTTCTGAAGTCTAGTCTAGACTAGACTAGCTGCATCTGATGTTTTTACAAAAATGTAGATCGTTGACGCGCTATTATCAGTTCAAGTCTCATCTGCATCAACTTAGCATCTCATCCTTCTGATATAATAAAATATTAACACGTAATAAATATTCAGATATAATAAAATAATATGCAATAAAAATACTAAATAATCCTTTCTATACTAGGCACGAAGGCCTGAAATTTTGTGGGGAGGGGAGTAGTCGATTACATCGACCGCAGTTCGTAACTGGTACTCACTTTATCGACCCCAGAAGGATGAAAGTCAAAGTCGACCCCGGCAGCATTTGAACTCAGAACGTAAAATCGGAAAAATTGAAAAATACTAAATAATGATATGTAATAAATAAAATGCGTTTGATTCAATCGATTACAACTCGCCGAAAAAAATATACCTCAATAATTTTATAGACACCTAAGATAAGTACTTTTGAATGCCATTTCTGGTAATATTTTATAATTATGTTTTATATTATCTCTATATATTGTTGTTTAACCCCAATTCAAACTTGGTCACTTAGACCAGGGGTGGGGAATTAGCGGCCTTTTAGGCCATTCTGTGTGGCCTTTTGAACGAATCCAAATTTTGCAGAACGAATCATTTATGTCATTAAAAGGTTAGTTAACTTTAGAATTAACATTTGTTTTTCATTTTTAGTAGTTAGATATTTATAAAATAATGTATAGGTTTTAAAGAATATCTAATTGAAGTTTCTTGAATACGGCCATACCAGATTACAATAACTTAATGCGGCCTTCCAACACGAGACTACGATTAAAGGTATTCCAGATGTGCTCATCTTTTTGGGTCCAGGCCAGTTATCAGAAAGTTCACAAGCAAATCAATAAAAAAAAAAAGAACTTCAAAGAAACTACGTCAAGCATTCATTATATGAAAAATGTTCACGTTTGTGATTTTTATGTGCTTGAACGTTATAATGACTATCACATGAGCAAGTTTGATTTTCAAAGAAACATATATAATATATGTGTGTCTATGCAAAACGTTTTTATTTTCCGGACCATTCGTTATATTATCAGTAAACCTATATGTGTTATCTATATATATAAAACAGAGAATGTGTGCCTGTCTGTGTATTTGTTTGCATGTGTGTACATACGCGCATCACTTGAGAACCACCAAATCGATTTTGACCAAACTTCACACATACATTTCTTATGGTCTCCGGATGGTTTTAGACACATAAAAATTTCGAAATTCGACCGCGTTAAAGGAGAAAAAACGAAATTTGAAAATGATTTTTCCTCTATAATTTTGATGTTTTCCCTAGTTATCACCCTTACTTCATTTACTCATTTACATTATCGTAATGAATTAAAGTTTGCGGCTTTTCTCTCTCTGGTTTGCAACCAGTCTTTCTCTCTCCCTTTCTTCTCATGTGTTTGTGTGTGTCTGAGATAGATAGATAGATGCAAGCTCATCTGTCTGCCGGGATCAGGAATCGAAACCACATTTCCCTGTACATTTTACAGTGGTTCACTTATCATATCCCCGCCAATTCACCCCCATTGTACTGGAAATATGAAGATACTTTATCATTTTTCAACTTTCGTTTTGCTTTTTCAACTTTAACAGATTTGTTGACTGATGTTCGTAACTTCTTGTATCCATTCATACAAATACGAAGTTGGATTAAATGCTACAGAGTGTAAGAATAGAGAAAGATACAGAATATGGAGGGAGGGAGGGGAATTAGTACACACACACACGCAATGGTTAGTCTATCTGTCATACAAAGAAAAGATAGGGGAGGGGGCAACACTCACTAGCTTTTTATTGTCCGTCTCTTTCTCTCTCATTTTCACTCTCTCTCTCTCTCTTTGTTACCTTTCTCTCCCACATTAGAATCTCTCTGTTTAAACATTAGTTTGTGTGTGTGTGCTACCTTCAGTGTATCTATCAATCTAGGGCAGTAATTGAAAGGGTTTAGTCATTGGACTGCGGCCGTGCTGGGGCACTACCTTGAAAGGGTTTAGCCATTGGAGTATGGCCATATGGTGCCGTTAAGACAGGTACACAACTTTGGTATTTAATCCCGGGCAACGCCGAGTACTGCTGCTAGTATGATATAAACGATAGCTGTGCTAATGAAGTATGAATGGCTTTCCATTATCAATCCTATTAAGGATCATCACATCCCCTTTTTCTAAGGACAGGCGAGTTGTTCTACTCCTATATTCCACATTGATTAAATTTAGTCTATTTTTCTCAAACACATCTATTTGCGTTTGTAATTCTGTTAAGAATGACACAGAGTGATGCAAGTATAATTACAATGTGTAAAAATATGTCACCAACGTTGTGTTTTTCGGTGTTAGAACTTTAACTTTAAATGATCAGCATTTATTTGATTCAGGTAAATTATTAAAACATACATTACGTCTGTTTTAATAATTATCTGTGGTCCTATGTTATTTTCTTTAATCATCATCAACAACTTGCTGCCAAGCAAAGCAAGTATAAACATACTTGATCCCCATTAATCCAAATCCGAGTCCCAATATTCTACGATGAGAATGTAGCTGTCGGCGGTGAAGTGAGCTCTGAACATGTGTCGGCTTCTCCGTTAAAAGCTTTTCATTTTATTTACAAATATATGTGTTATACGAATCAACGAAAGAGCTTCTACGTGATCATTCGGCCTGCTAAAAATAACAGCCCAATCTCTTTCGGCCTGCTACAAATAATCCTTTCTTCTATAGGCACAAGGCCTGAAATTTGAGAGGAGAGGCTAGTCGATTACATCGACCCCAGTACTCAACTGATTATTTCATCGACTCAAAAAGGCAAAATCGATCTCGATGGCATTTGAACTCAACGTAAAAGACGGGCGAAATGCCGCTAAGCACTTTGTCCGGTGCGCTAACGATTCTGCCAGCTCACCGCTTTGCCTGCTACAAATAACAACTAGGTCTACCGTTCAAATCATATCCTATTATCCTTAAAAAATGAAGAAAGATACATTAGATAACGTAGTCTTAAATAAATGAGACCTTCATGGTCATGGTTTGAACGTCTTTGATCATAGGGCCTTCTGGATCAAGGCTAAACAACAACAGATGCATTGCTCTTCTTTCCTTACAAAAATAAAATTCTCATACATATATTTATCGTATCGCTTTTACTGAGCGAGCTTTCTCGTTTTCGACAATTTATTTAATTATATATTTAACGATGGCATTTTCACTTTGTCTCCATAAATTATTTGGCAATTCTCTGGTTAATTTCATTTGATAACTCCACATTTTAAATGTAAATACTGACGAAGGACTTTTAAGATATTAACAGAAAACAAAAATACTAGTATTTGACGCAAGAAATTTTAGCCATACTTGATGCTTATATGCTTTTATTTTTCTTCATTTTATAATAAAAGCTACCCACGTCCATTTCCCATACAGAGAAGAAACGTGTTTGTGGAACAAACTAAATTTTTACTAATTAACGGTATATTGATTAATTTAACTTATCAATATTCCAAGTGTTTTATAGGTTATCTGATTGGCTTTGCAGTAACGTAAGTCGGTTTTCCTGGAGTATCTAATATCACTTACGCCGTTAAATCTCTTGGGGGTACGAAGTCATGGCTGATATATCGCCTAAAGTCAACAGGTCTGATTACCCGTATCTCTACAAAAAGTTAAATTCCTTTTGATGCTGTAAATCTGACAGCCATGTGATATTCAACAAACAGTCGGTAGCTGTTCTCTCACCCTTACCGAAATAAAAACACTGGTTTACATGTTTATTTATTTTTTAGCCATATATTTTAAGACAAAATTCGTAAAATAAGATAAGTTCCTGTGCCTGAATTTTCGGTCAAAACATTTTGGGGGGAAAGTTGTAAGTAAAGATTCTTTCGCTTTGTTTATAGGTCTCCAACAAACTAGTTGGTATCAGTTTCTTTTGCGATCCAGAGTCAAAACCTGTGGCGGCCATCTTGTTTGTCACTGGGTATATATTTGTGGCGAAAATTAAAGAATTATCTTTCATGTTAATTATTCTCGTTTTGGAACTGAAAAAGATAATTAATTGAATAATTTCTATTGTTTTATTTCACAAGTGGAGCCTCTAAGTAATTATTTGACTTGCTAGAAATGACATCCAAATCTCCAACACTATATCTTTGTAACCTTAAACAACACGAAATAAACGACTCCCGAACATAAATAATGTGATACAATCACAGCCTCCCGTCTTATCAACAAATTTATAATATTGTTTGTCATGACGTTCATGTATTCGAGTGTTACGTTTATAACTGTTAAACAAGGTCTAAGACATTAAAATGTATAAAGGTATGCATTAAAATAGAAATAAGGACATTTATATCAATTGGAATTTCCACTGGGTCCTGCTAGTAATTCTTAATTGCTCCAAAAAATATCCCATCATGAAAACAATTTTTTCCTTGGTCAACAGACAGATTAGCTAGTTTTACAACATGATTGTGGTGTATAAAACAGATCATCCATTTTTCATTCCTTTGAAGTAAAGTCCTACTCAAAACATCGCAATTCACCTCTCTTTGCGGTTTATGGCAACTATTTTATGAATGAACAAGTTTGTATTGTTACAAATCAGCACTGGTTTTCCTTTAGTTTGCTAGATGTCGTTTGTGAGTTGGTTGAAATGGTTAGAATCTTACAAGCACGTACAATGTTGCCATATATTCCTGCTCAATTATAAAATCTTGGGATTCTTTTGTTAACCTTATAGCCTGGATGGAACTGGAAATAAATCAATATGTAGACCAAATGAATCCAGACATCAAATCTTTGATGATATGACAGCACTGCTAATAATTGTTTCTGATAGGCACAAGGCCAACAATTCTGATGGAAGGGTTTTAATCCATACCGTTGCCCCCCAATACTTACTGGTACTTTATTTCATCTACCCCATTACCCCATAGGAACAAAAGGTGAAGTTGACCATGATGGAATATGAACTCAGTCTACAATAACTCATAATAAAAATAATATTTTTGTTCTTTTAGGTTGAGACCCAGTTGAGACCAGACCGAAAACCTGTAAAAACCTGGATCATTGTTCTATGCGTGGGTCTGGGACTGTTTTTTCTATTTCTAATTATTTTTGGTTTATGGAAGGTAAGAATTTCTCTGTTATTTATCACTAAAAAAACGCAAGAATTATTTTTGTTGTTTCACTGTTGTTATATATTTTCCCACCCAAGACCTTCATGTTCAGTAGTGATGCCTGGGCAATAACCAAAACACTAGCAGAAGAAGTAAACACTGGACATTGTTCTATATCGTAACTTGAAGTTGATTTTCGCAAAGAATAAAAGACAAAATGTTAAATGGAAGAACACATTTTATGTTCGAAAAGATTAACTTTGATTTAAGATGAAATATATATCTGACCATTCTTTGGAATCAGAAAACAAAAACTCCTGAGCCATATTGTGATGGAGAAGTTTTGAGAAAGACATATTCCAGCTTAATGAAGATTTAGCCAAATATAATATTAGATTTAATCCTCTGGTTCTATGATCCAAACTTTTCATTTTAAAGTGATCTGAATTAAAATCTTCCATCAAAATTTCATGTTAATTTATGTTCCCAACACCAGATTAACCCTTTGCCTGTCCAAAGCATTTTCATAAGTTTATGCTTGTTTGCAGACTTTTGGTTAGTTCATGTTTCATATGTTCCAAGTAATACAACGCTTTCCTTTCATAAGTTACTCTGATGGTTGCGTTAACACTAGGAAAATATGTCCTGTATATCATGTGATAGATAGTACAAGCAAAAGATTAATAATAAAATTAATTGAAACAAAGGCATGGTGTTTCAACAGAAATATGGTAACAAAAGGGTTAAAGTGATCTAAATTAAAACCTTCCATCAAAATTCCATGTTAATTTATGTTCCAAACACTTAGCTTAATAATGACAAAGTTATTTTACTAAATTCTTCATTATTTTTTTCAAAATTAATTGAAATAAAGGCTGTATTTCAACAGAAATATGGTAATAAAAGAGTTAATTTCTTTATTACTGTTGCAAAGGTTATAAATGAGTGGACATTATAGAGTTGTCTTTTATCTTTTACTTATTTCACTCATCAGATTGTGGCCATGCCAGTATTTATTTCATTGCTCTAATTTGCCAAACTGCTAAGTTATGTGGATGTAAACATCAACACTAGTTGACAAGAGAGAAGGTGGGGGGGGGGGAACACAGCCATAAAGACACACACACACACACACACATATACAAACATATAGACAGCGGGCTTCCACACAGTTTCTGTCTATGAAATTCATTCACAAGACATTGGTTGGCCTGGTGCTATAGTAGATGACACTTGCCCAGGGTGCCATGCAGGTGGATTGAACCCCCAATCCTGTGGTTGCAAAGTGGGCTTCTTAACCACACAACCAAAATTATGGGAGTTTACACTGAAATCAAATGAATGAAAAGTGATAGTATATATATATATATATTTATTGATAATGCCCCAAATAGGGAGACAGAAACCAAGAATCAGTAAAGGAATCCTATTAATCCAGGATTATTGTGACCACCATGGATAATTTCCCTCTTCCAGAAGTGTTTTTCAAACAACAGGTGCATGCTATAAGTAAGCACTTTCACTTGGGCCATGTTTACCATTCTCACTGCCTTTCAAGAAACTTCTTAGAGGGAAGTACCTCTTTACTTTCACCTTCCTCTCCCAGTGGAATTTGAAAAAGTTGATGAGAGATTAACTGAAGAAGAAGGTGTCATCTTCAGATTTGCCTTTATAATCGCATTCCTTATAGGCAGTAAGCAAAGGATACATGCTAGCCACTACCAGCCAAAATAAGGTGGTGAAGCAATCTTCATAATGGACTTGGTTGATAACCAAATTCGCCCTTCATGTGACAACAGTTGTTCAACATAGACTCCACAAGTCATGCTTGAACTCCAGTTGACTCCACAAGTCATTAATGCTTGAACATTGAATGAGTCCATGCAGAATGGTTCCATTGCTCTATACACTACTAAAACAGGCTTGGCTGATGGCACATCTGGGCTGGGCTTATTTCAAATTGGTAGTGCCTGCTGGTAGCACTACAAAGCCAAGGAATTCTAAAAGTTATCCATCATCCCCAGGGTGAAAGTCCTCTCCAGAACATACCTCTCAATAACACCCAGAATTTCCCCAAGAAATTCTTTTTAGGCGCAGGCGTGGCTGTGTGGTAAGAAGCTTGCTTCCCAACCCCAAGGTTCCGGGTTCAGTCCCACTGCGTAGCACCTTAGGCAAGTGTCTTCTGCTATAGCCTCAGGCCGACCAAAGCCTTGTAAGTGGATTTGGTAGATGGAAACTGAAAGAAGCCCGTCGTATATATATATATATGTATGTATGTGCCGGTGATACACT
>JAOPUL010003032.1:24683403-24694916 GCA_027564515.1 Octopus rubescens | reverse complement strand
TAGATATTTTTTAGCAGACTCTTTGCTAATTGCTAATTTGCAAAATCAGTGGATGTGTTACACTGAAATTATATATATTGCAAACAGGTTGAGACGACTGTCATGACTGGTGACCAGTATCCATCACTGATGATGATCTAATAAGATTGAAATCACGTGGTATGGTGGTCCCTGAATCGAGTTGTGGCAGGAGTTCCCTCCTCTTCGCAATATACAAACAAGTGTGTAGAACGCACTGACAAACCTGCTGCGAAGTTCGCTTTCGTGGAGTTAAAATAGCAGTATTTTCTTTTTTTAAAAGAATAATCATGTTTAGTTGGCACTAGAGATTAACATTAAGTATAAATACTGCTCTTATCTCTAATAGATATTTTTTAGCAGACTCTTTGCTAATCGCTAATATATATAACCATTTTACCTACTACATGTTATGAATACTCATTCTGGTAACATTACACATACACACTTTTAATATATATATATATGATGGGGTTCCCAACTCCAGCCTCGAAAGTGGTGGTACAGGCTGTCATCACTCCCTTACACATATGAAATCATCAAGGTAGACCACAATGGATTGTGGCATAGGTGTCTCTGTGCAACAGGACAGACCTCCCCATCAACACAACAATGTTGTGCCATGGATACAGATATTTGAAAGACTTGGCCCTATGGGCATGGACCTTGCAAACGTTCTCTTCACTAATCAAATTGAAATCCACAAGCAAATGGCCTACCCATTATATTGAAGAAACCTTAAGGACATGCTTAACAATGAAGAAACATCAAAAGTGTGGGATAGAAGTTTACTCGTAAGGCAGGTCAGGGATTGAATCTTTGACCTTTATTTTACTAACTGAGTCTGTTGTTCTAAACATTGACCTATTGTCAGAGGGAATAATAGTGTTGTTATTTTAACAGGTAAAGGTGTATGGCCTAGTGGTTAGGGGTTTTGTACTAACAATCACAAGGTTGTGGTTTCGTTTCTCAGACTGGTGGTGCATTGTGTTCTTGAGCAAAACACTTGATTTCATGTTGCTCCAGTCCACTCAGCTGTAAACGGGTAACCTTGTGATGGACTGGCATTCAGTTCAGAAGGAATATTGGCCTGGCTGCTTAGCCAGCAAGGTGGCCCTATTCAAAAGCTACAACAATGCGAGGAAGCGCATTGTGACCAGCGGTGTATAACAACACCCAATAGTCTGGTTGATAGAGTAAAACAATGGTATTTTAACACACTTAAGTATGTCTTCATATTTGTTTCCTCGGTTGGGTTCATATTATGGTTGTCTAATACTTCAGTACCCCCTTACATGGCCATTCCACATAATCTTAAACTGTTTCTGTCTCTTTATGTCAGAATGGTTCAAGCCAAAATAATATGAGGGTGGGAAAAAAGTGTATGAGATGTTTTGGCACAGCTGTTTTGACCCCTCTTATTTGGCATGGCTGATTTGATGCTGACTTATTCGAGAGCAGATATTTCAATGTTTCTCTCGTTCTCTCCTCCCTCCCTTCCACTCTCTTTCTCTCTCTGTGGACATATTTCTCTTTATTTGTCTGAAGAGACAGAAATTGATTATGTCCCTTGTGTTCAATTAATATATTGTAATAGTTTGCTCTTAACTTCTCTCTCACTCTCTCTGTCTGGATGTGTGTGCATACATACATGTTTGCCTCCAGTGCCAAAAAGATGCTGAATGTCCACTCAGCCAAATCATTAGCATCTAAACAGCACTGCCTAATTGTTTCATTCCATGGATAAATGAACCCAAAGAAGAAATGAACATTAAAATGAATGATAATTTTAGTGTTGTATTTACCTTTATTAATGTTTCTTAATTTGTTCATAGAGAACATGGTAATTCTTTGAAGAGACTGGCATCTATGATCAGAGGAATCGGTGATCCGTTAGTTGCAGCATATGCTCGCTGTTATTTATGTCGGGTAAGTTTGATAAATTTTATTACAACCCCTCTCCAAATTTGCGAATAAAATCCCCCATGTATATTAATATAGCAGAATATACTAACATTAACATAGCAGAATATAATTTGGATTATTTTATTTATCTTTTTAAATGCAAAATATTCTTTAATTCCCTTGATTGTTCTGTTATTAATTTTTATATTATTCATCTTGTATAAATATTTTTTGAAGAATGATAGGGTATCTTTCTCTTCTGAATTAATTTATAAAGAAAATAATTCTAGATTGAAGGATAGAAATGGTCTATGCTAGCAAAAGAATGAAATAGTTAATAAAAAAAAATTAAATAAGACAAATTCTTGTGGTGTGAGAAGTGAATTCTGAGGCTTCAAGTTTACCTTTGTTTGAATGGCTTCATTAAAGTCATTCAAACAACAGAATTCATCTCTATTCATTTAAAGAGGGGCTCTCTGATGTGAAATGTCTCCTCTTATAAAGAAGGACCCAATCGAAAATATCAGAACATATCTCTCTTCATTAATAAAATGTGGGTCATGAACAGTCAGGATTCATGTTTCGAAGGTCCTAAAATAAATGTTATTTAACAAGACCAAGATTCAATTGATTCATTTTTACATGCAGCCTACAAACGATACAAATCTACATTCACTTATCTTTCCATCTTGTGTTCCTGTTAAAGTAATGACCCCGACGTGATATCCTACAGAACGAATGAAATAAGCGAAGAACTTGTTCTTCCCTGTGTCTGTGTCTTGTTGTTTCACATTCAGCAGAGATGTTTCTAATTTAGGCACAAGGCCAGCAATTTTGAGAAGAGGGGTTAGTCAATATCATCAGCTTCAATACTTGATTGGTATTTTATCAACCCTAGAGAGAGAGATAAAAGGTAAAGTTGACCTTGGTGGGATTTGAACTCTGAATGTAAAGAACCAGAAGAAATACTGCAAAGCAATTCTAATGGTGCTGCCAACTCACTGTCTAGACCAAAACTTATAATTATTTCTAATTTTTTACCACAAGGCCAGCAATTTTGTGGAGAGGGGTAAATCGATTAAATTGACACCAGTGCTCATCTACTGGCACTTATTTTATTGACCCTGAAAGGATGTAAGGTAAAATTGACCTTGGCAACATTTGAACTCAGAACGTAAAATCAAAAGAAATGTCATTAAGCATTTTGTCCAACGAGCTAACAATTCTGCCAGCTCATCACTCTTAGATAGAAATTAATAATAGGAATTTTCTATGTCTGAATTTGGTAAATAAATAATCATCTTAAAATGTTTTCATTGTTATTCCAGGTGGGAGCCACAGTAGCTTTTGGGTACCGTGAACACTTACTGCCATGTTTTGATGATTTTCTCTTTACCTATCACCAGGTAATTGTGGAGATCTCTTTTCTTACATAAGTTTGTGTGTTGGTATAATGTTGGTTCTAAATATATGCATCTGTAAAGTTATCTGTCTGTGTGTGTGTGTATGTATCTGATTTCCTGCTCCCCCACCTCTTTTGATATGGGTGTCTGTATACAGAGATGTGAGTGCGATATGTTCGAGGTTATTTATTGTGTAATGTTAGCCTAAGGTGGGTGCATTTGTAAAGTTAGTTTTGTGTGTGTATATATCTGATGTTCCTATCTATTATGTACGTATGCATCGATGTATGTATGATGCTGATGCATACCTATGAGTGTGTGTGTGTGTGTGCGTACGTATCTGATTCCCCTCCCCCTCATTTGATGTACATTTGTATACATAGATGTGTGTATGATGTTGATACATGCGTGTGTGTGTGTGTGATATTGGTATAAGATGTGTTTGTGAAGTTACATCATTATGAATGTGTAATGTTAACCAAAGATGTGTGTGTTTTTGTGAAGCTATGTATATGTTAGCATGATGTTTTTGCTTCTCCCTTTTATGTGTGTGTCCATAATATCTCTCCTTCTATTATACTTTCACTTTCCTCAAACCTACATCCACATTTGGTCGAGGGGGGGCTCTTGTTTTGTGAATTACTTGGCGACTTCATTCGTGTTGATGCCACGGCCTTTTGTTTCTACATCTATGTTCACCATTCATTGTATTCACTTCTATCCTCATCTCTATCATCTATCACTCACCCTTTACACTCTCATGAACCTACCCATCCAGCCATCCTCAATTCTCTGTTCTTTCTCTCTATTTATCCACCTTCTTGTAACTTGAGGATTTGTCCTGACACCTCATTTCCACCATCCTCACTCCTTTCCCTGCTGGGGTAGCCACGTATCTTCTCTACAGCAAGACATCTGTTTCCATTCCTCTATCTCACTTTAGCCTCTCATCACCTGACATAGGACCATCTCCCTCAATACTGCACCCTCCCCCCATTCTGTCAAGAGGTCTTGCTTGGCAAGTCAATCAGTGACCTCACTAATGCTGGTGCCACAAAAATAAAAACACCCAGTACATGCTGTAAAGTGGTTGGAGATAGGAAGGGCATCCAGGCAATAGAAACTTTGCCAAAGCAGACACTGGAGCCCCACGTTACCCTCTGGCTTTTTGGGATCCTGTTGAACCACCATCCAATCTGTATCAGCATGGAATACAAACATGAAATGATGATGTTCTGAAAAATGTTTCTGAAAATACATGTTTGTTAGAGAAATCCCCTCTTCCTGCCACTTGGCACAAGTCTTTATAATGTCTAAGCAAACCTGAAATAAAATGTGTGTGTGTGTGTGACATCTATGATGCTTTTCTTTGAATTCCTTTTATAGAATCATAACCATTCCTGCTAATATTTCTATTCCCTTTTTACTTCATTCAATCGTTTTGAACCCTGATCTCTAGATTCAAGAAGATGGTGTACAGAATGTACTGGCCAGGCAAAAACTGGAGACACCAAAATATTTAACGCTGTATTCTCCTGCTTTGGATTGGTTACTGCAATGTTTGGCCCATGAGGCTACATCTGAGACTTTGGAACAAATTCTAAAAAAGACAAATGATCATTGCAATAGGTGAGGAATCTGTGGTTTTTAAAAATGTTTATTTCTATTTCTGCAAAAATATCAGATCTGTTAATAGTCATTATAATTACCTGAAAATGTTTCTTCTTATGACCATACATAATAGGCACAGTCTTAGCTGAGAGGTTAAGAAACTTTTTTCTCAACCACATGGTTCCTGGTTCAGTCCCTTGCATAGCATCTTGTGCAAGTGTCTTCTACTATAGCCTTGAACCAACAGAAGCCTTGTGAGTGGATTTGGTAGATGGAAACTGTGAAGATGCCCATCGCTCATTTGTGTGTGTGTGTGTGTGTGTGTATCTATGTGTATAATAATTTTTCTTCTTCTATTGTCTTTTCATTTCAGTGCTCTTTTGCTGAATTCCATAATTTCTGCATTCCAACCCAGCTACATAGCCAACAGAGCATCCCAGTTTGTGGAAATGATTAAGAACTGTGAAGAGTCTGGTTTTCCAAAGGTGCGTGTGCGTCATACTCGGACCCTAAATAGCTTGTGATCCTCAAATATGCTTTTGGTCATCTGCTGCTGTCCAGATTACAATCGTCATGAAATCCACAATTCCCATTGCCCCTATTTAAAGCCTGTGCACCCCTTTAAACCTTTAGCATTCAGATCATTTTGTTAAATGCAATGGTTATTTATTCACATAGTTTTAAATCAATCATCCAGCATTATCTCATAGCTTTGAGATTGTGGATGTCATCATCATCATCATTTAGCATCCGTTTTCCATGCTGGCATGGGTCAGACGATTTGACTGGAAACTGGCAAGCCAGAGAGCTGCACCGGACTCCGTTCCTTTTTGGCTTGGTTTCTATGACTTGATGCTCTTCCTAACACCAACCACTCCAGAGAATGTACCAAGTGCTTTTAACATATCAACCAGCACAGGATGTGATTGTTTATTTTTAGAATGACATCATAGGGTAGGTGAAGGCGGATGGCTTAGTGGTTAGGGTATTTGGCTCATGGCCTTTTAAGCTTGGGAGTTTGGTTCCTCACAGCGCGTTGTCCTTGAGCAAGACACTTTTTCACGTTGCTCCAGTCCATTTAGCTGGCAAAAATGAGTTGTACGTGTAATTCAAAAAAGGTCAGCCTTGTCGCATTCTGTGTCATTCTGAATCTCCCTGAGAACTATGTTAAGGGCATGCATGTCTGTGGAGTGCTCAGCCACTTCCATGTTAATTCCATAAGCAGACCGTTCTGTTGATTGAATCAACTGGAACACTCATTGTCATATGCCGATGGTGAGTCAGTTATAGGGAAAGTGTGTGAGGCCAGAAAAGATCAGTTTGAATATAAAACAGCTAGGATATTTGGGCCGGATATCGTCAGTTAATATAGAAAAGGGTTGAGGTAGAGAATTGGCAGAGTCATTAGATTATTGGACTGAACCTGCTAAGGTCAACTTTGCCTTTCATCCTTTCAGGGGTTGATAAAAAAAGTACCAGTACCAAGGAGGGAGACTGGCAGAACTTTAGGAACATTAAACTGGATGCCTTGTGGTATTTGTTCCAGGTCTTTGTGTTCTAAGTCCAAATCCTACCATGGCCTACTCTGGTGGTAGACTTAACCCTTTATGTAGTTTAACACCTCTACCTGTGTGACCTTGAGTACTTTTAGTCAACTCCACTCTGTTGCTAGCATTTGGGTCAAGTTTCTTGTCTGATCCTCCAAGCAGCCTCAGAGGGGTGTAATGGGTGATGGGCACAACCTTTCCTCCTGACACCCCCAAAATTTAATAAGAAACAAAGGTCTTGGGAGGAAGCCCTCGAGATCTTGTAGACCAATATTATGATGATGATATCATTTTTTTTTTAACAAAGAAATTTATTGATTTTCTTGTTATTTTTCAGCATATGTTATATCGTACCCTTGGAGCCTGCCTCATTCTGGCTGATCCGCCCGTCAACCAGCGTTTGTCGATACTCAACGACGTGTGGAAAAGTATAATGAAATTGAAACACCCTAGGGTATGTAACTTTTTTTTTTTTTAATTATTTCTATTTCTCCTTCAGAAACCCTGTAGTAATATATTATCACCCCAACTTTGGTCAGGAGAACGTGGATGGGTAGGTCATCATAGGTTGTCAGTCAACCAGTGCATAGAGAGGTCAGTAGTTTATAGCCATGGGGATGACTTTAAACTGCATCTGGTAGGGGGGAGGGGCTCTGGCTTGGCTCAAGGATTCCAGGATTTTGAGGAGTATGGAACCATCTCTTAACCATTATTGTTTCCAGGTCTTCTTTTACTCAGGGTAGGTGTGAGGTGAATCCGGCCACCCCCGTTCACGGGGACAAAACCGGATTTAAAACTTTGGAAGAAGAAGAAGGTAATACCTGTCAGGGTCCCAGCTATGGAATTGCCTCCAGAAGGTCACTCACTCACAGGTCACCCCAACGGACCCAGGCTAGATGAGGCCTTTTCAGTTTGTTAGCTGTTCATCTAACAGAAGATAATTCCATACAAATCCTGCATCCTGATAATTGCTGGGCTCATGGCACTTGTGGCACCAGACCAATACCAAATTTGTAGGATGAAAGAGTGGGACTTGCTGCTCTGCACTAATCATGTCCACTATAATAATAATAATATTCCTCATGCAGGTTATTCAACAAACCAAGACACCAAGTGTCTTGCTGAACCCTCATTTGTTGCAGTGATGAGAGTCCACCATGCTGGTTATTTAGCCCTAAGTTATCCCTGTTCAAGCTAATCTATGATCAAAAGCATTCAAGTTATGACCATCCTGATTTTTTTTTTATTATACCATGAGTACATTAACCAAAGTGTCCTCGTTTTAAGATAGTAGGTTCTGGTTTGAGAGAGATTTTATTGTTATATCTAGCAGGTACAGTGACCATATAGAGACATCTTCATTACGTAATTTATATCTTGGGGTTATGCCATTGCTGTATTATGTCAGTGACTAATGTGTTTAACTAACTTAGCTGCCAATGGCTATGTCCACCAAATTCCAGTTGGAACAGACAAGTCAATTGGATCCTGTATAATTAAGCAATCCAAGAGGCTAGCAGTTCATATCTGCTCTAAGGTACTGCATATATCTATAACTAAGACACTTTGCTCTCATCAGTACAGACATATAACTTTGTGGTTAAGAAGTTTGCTTCATAGCCATGTGGTGCCTTGGACAATTGTCTTTTAGCTTAGACTCAGCATGTGAATACAATTTGATAGATAGGAACTGTGCAGAAGCTCCAGGCTCATTGTATATGTATTATTATTCTGCTGGATGTGTTTGTTCATTTTTATGTTCATTTTTCCATGCTAGCATGAGTTGATGAATATATTACCTCAATATATTCTGTTCAACCCATGCAAGTATGAAAAAGTGAACTTTAAAACAATGATAATAATGATATATACACACATATAAATTACTGATGCATGACACTGTATTATACCATAGAATAAATCTTAAAATTTCAGCCAACATTGTGTGTATAACTTAAACTGAATTTAGTTTAATTAACACATGATGTGTTGATTGAAATCTTAGATTTATTCAATAGTATATGGTATATGTTAGGATATACTGCAGAATAAACTACATTTTTTATGCTGGCACTGCATGGGTAAATAAAAAAAAAAACTAAAAATTAATTAAATATACTTAAAAATTATAAACAAATGTAATTGTTTATACATATGTATCTGTATATATTTATTTGTGTGTGTTGACTGGGACTTCGAGTTTCATCTTACAGCAAACTTTACAGCAAAGACTTTTTATTCTCAGTATTGAGTTAATCCTATCAGTAAATGTTCCATTATTATTCTTAATCCTTTTGGCATTAATCCATCGAAAACTGCCCTAAGTTCTATAATACAAACTCCTCCCTGTTTTATAAAGATCTTAATTAAAATGTTCCATCAAAATTTCATGCTAATTTATGTTCCAAACACCAGCTTGATAATGACAAAGTTAGTTTAATAAATTCTTTAATATTTTCAAAATTAATTGAAACAAAGTCTGTGTTTCAACAGAAATATGATAATAAAATGGTTACATGAACAGTTTTAGAATAATAACCACAATTTAACATTTATCTTCTTTGTTTCTAATAATTTCAGGACTACATTAGCTGTGCTGAAATTTGGATAGAATATGTTGCAAAACATTTTGGGGTTTGTATGATTATTTTTAAAATCTGTTATTTATTTTTGTTTCTAAGATTCACGTCTCTTAGATATAACGTTATGATGTTTAAAGGCATAGCCATGGCTGTGTGGTTAAAAAGTTTGTTCCACAATCGCATGGTTTCACATGGTCCCACTACATGGCATCTTGAGAAAGTGTCTTCTGCTAAGGCTTTACTTGCGAGTGGATTTGGTAGGTAGAAACTGTAAGAAGCCTTTCATGTGTATGTGTGTGTGTCTTCTTGTCTTGACATCATGTGATAGCTATAATTGAGTGACACCATCATTCAAATGGTATCTTTCATTTTCAATCTTTCCTGGAAACATGTCTGGCCATAAGAAATATTATCTTGCTTGGAAATTGGTGAGGGTTGGGGACAAAGGCATCCAACCATAGAAAATCTGCCTCAACAAATTCCACCTGACCCATGCAAGCATTGAAAAGTGGACATAAGAATGATGATGATGATGATGATGATGTCATTACTGTTGTTGATATTAACATGTAATTTCTTGAAGGAATTACTTGAGATCTGAAATATTGGATTTGTGATTGAGAATTGAACCCTCGACCTAATGACCATCAGTCTAGAACTCTAACCTTTAGGCCATACACCTTTACACATTCTAACATAAAGTGTTTAATTATATGTTGTTGTTTAACCACAGTTTATACCTGATCTAGCAGACCTATGACCAAAGATGTTCCACCTGTGACCATGTCATTGTTTTGTATATTAGAAACATTATCCAACATGTCCTTCCATTTTGAAAATGGGAGAGTATGATTTTGGAATAGGAGATTTAGCTGCTATTTCTACCTTGTGGTATGACCAGATAGAGGCTGCCTTATTAGCTTGTTAACTATGTGTGTGTGTTCATTGCTTTGTGATTGTCTGAGCATGTTCTATTCTTTCCACCATGTCTAGTCTATCAACAAAACATTTAAAACAAGATATCTCTCTGTACACTGGTTACCCCCCCCCCTCCCTTTTAAAATTATTATTTATATATTTTATCAATACTTTCAGAAACGTGAAATCAATACTGTGTTAAGTGATATCAGCAAACACATGTCCCCAGATCGGGCGTACGAAGACTACTATCCTCAACTTCAGTCAGTTGTCTCCAAAGTTTTGACTCATTTTCATAACTTTTCTCTACTTTTTGGACTGGTAAGCTTTTCTGGCCACTTCGAGTTAGCTCATTCTTTTCTTCTTTTTTTTTTTCTTGTTTAAATTATGCAAATTACTTATCCATAACTATTTTCTCCTCTGTTTTGTATAAATCGGTCCTTTTTGGAGGCTGTTTGTGGGACCTTTTGTATCCAAAAGTTTTTTTTTTAACCCACTATTTAATGCTATTGAGCTAGCAGAGATGTTAGTATGCCAGAAAAAATGCTTAGTGGCATTTTGTTTGTCTGTATGTTTTGAGTTCAAATTTTGCCGAGGTCGACTTTGCTTTTCATCCTTATGGAGTCAAAGAAATAAGTACCAGTTGTGCACTGGGGGTCGATGTAATCAACTAGTCCCTCAACAAAAAAACTTTCAGGCCTTGTGTCTATAGTAGAAAGGATTGTTTATAGCGTTTCAAAGACCAGCTGAAACCCCAGATCACCCAGGCAGGGATAGACACCTCGGGGTGGGGTGGGGTTTACAAGATTGCATCCATACTGCTGCAAGTAATTCTGAGAATGCCAGAGCAACTGCATTGGATGAGAAACATCAAAGAAGGAAAGAGTCATCATAACCCTCATCTAACCAAAGCCTACATAGTTGCCCCAACTGAATCAAACCCTGTCATACAAGGAACATAGCCACCACTTAAGGGTTTGCCATTCTTCCTCATGATTTTCAGACATGAAGAACTGGCATTACATTTTCATTTATTTTGAGTTCCACCATTTAAAACAAATTATTTCCTGTCTCTTGAAGTTTCTAAATTCTCTTGAAGTAAACAACTTTGTATTGTATAATTCCCTAACCGTTTTCAAGACACCATGCATTAAAAGACTAATGAATCTGATAACGTTTCTGTTTATGTTCCAGGATAAATTTTTGCCATTTCTCGACATGTTCCAGCGTGAGTCAGTGAAGGTAGAAGCATGCAAGTCTATAATGGAAGCTTTTATTAAGTTAGTATTTGTTAACTTTCAGGTTTTTATATTTGTTGTATTTTAATAGGAACAGGTTTGAAGAATCAGTTGAGCATCGGTCTTAATGCCTTGTGGTGTATAGATACATGTTTATGTTCTTTTCTTTCCCTCTCATCTCTCCTTCATCTCTCTCTTTCTCCCCCTCTCTCTATCTATCTCTCTATCTATCTATCTCTCTATCTATCTCTCTATCTATCTATCTATCTATCTATCTATCTATCTATCTAT
>JAOPUL010003032.1:24611043-24633387 GCA_027564515.1 Octopus rubescens | reverse complement strand
CTTGCCAGTTTCCAGTCAAACCGTCTAACCCATGCCAGCATGGAAAAAGAGACGTTAAATGATGATGATGATGATGAAACCAATTTTTAAAGAAATGTTAAAAAAAAAAGAAGAACCTAATAGAAAGCAAACCATTTTTTGCTGAATCACCTCAGCAGTTGTTTGCCTGAGAAATATTTTATATCTTCACAGTTTACAATCTCTTTCTACATTCTAGAACAAGCATGAGTGACCTTTTACAAGTAGCAGACTACGTGAGGTGTGGCTTATCATGAGGTGGGCTACACAACTAAAGCAAATTCAAGGAAATTTTTTTGTTAGGTTGTGCAATTCAGAAAGTTCTACAACACTAGTTCTCAACCAGTTTTTTGCTCTCTGGATCCCTTTGATTCCTATTTTACTCAGATGGACCCCATAGCTATTTGCTGTATATAAAAAAAGCCTACTACAAGGATAGACTCAACAACAACCAGGGTTTTCTTCTTTGAAACAAATTTTAATTCTATCTTTCACACACACACTCTCTCTCTCTCAACAATAACCTGTCATTATAGTGAAAGGCTTTTTTTAAAGTCTGTGTTGCATTGTCTATATGTTGAAAGACATACAGAAACACACACACAAACAACCCCCCAAAAATAACTATGTATTATATATATATATATATATAGTTATATTTTTAAAGTTTGTGTTGTGTTGACAGTCTTGCACTTAAAATCCCCATGTTTTTAATCAAAACTTGTTAGTTACTATGGTGACAACACTCTCTCTCTCTGACTATTTCTCTCTCAACAACTTTTTCTCCTCCCCTTCTAAATATATGTTGTCACAGGGGTTATCCTTCTCTTTGAATCTTCTCCTGTGAAGGACACACAGACGTAGATCAGCTTCTCTTTTATAATATAAGATTATTGAGAATCGTATAAAAAGAAAATTAAAATATTTCGTGTACTGTAGAAGTAAAACCAATTTATTGCACATAAATTTTAACAGCAAAATCTTATATGGATCCCCAAAGGTCATATGGATTCTGGTTGAGAACCACTGGTCATACAGGCTACAGTTTACCCAAGACTGTTCTAGAACATGTAAAACAAACTTCTTCCCTTCATACATTTACCCAACTATTGCTGCTTTTATGCAGAGATCTTCACCTCATAATTGGATGCTGGATAGAATTTCAAGGAACATTTTGGTGAATAGATTAAGTCAAGTGACCCAACAGCTTCCAACACAAATTATTTCTGATTTAGTCACAAGTGGTTCATATGTGATCGTTTTGGTTTTACATCTGCTTTTTCTATGGCAGCATGGGTTGGATGAGATTTCTTCAGGCAGTATTTCCACAGCAGATATCATTCCTGAAAAGCGCTTTATCCTAAAAGTCTTCACATGTCAAACTTCCAAGCAAGAAATTTAGTTTATGAGGGACAGTCTATTTGATTACAGTGTGTAACAAAATAAAAAAATTTTTTTTTTTTGGCTTTGGTCAGTAAGTGTTATTCAAAGGAAATGACAACTATTCCCTTCAAACTTTGCTTTTGCGATCTGGACATCGTTTTGAAACTGACTGATTTTCCATTACATTTCAGACAGATTCAGTGCCGAGTTGCTGAAGCAGAAATATTGTTATAGCAAATATTCTGCTCAATACCACAGGGGTTATCTTTCTCTTTGAATAATCTTCTTCCGTTATGGAAACACAGACGTAGATCAGTTTATCTTTTATAATATAAGATTGAGAATCGTATAAAAAAAATTGTAGAAGTAAAACCAATTTAGGAAAAAACTTGAATGCCATATGTCTTATATTACCATTCCCCCCCCCCCATGATTTTTACAAGCTATAATACACACACAATGTACAGGGTGGTCTAAAAGTTTTGTCATCCCTACATATTGTTTTAACTTCATTGCATGAATTGGCAAACCAGCTCCTCCGAAGAGGACGATGCTGCGATGGGAACATAAACTGTTTCTCACAGGATCAATTAAGGACAAACCGAGGACAGGACGACCCTCAACACGAAGAGAGACATGTGCAGAGGTGGAGGCATCTATGCTACGATCACCCACGAAGTCACTACGAAAACGGTCTTCTGAGCTAGGAATTCCCAAAACCACAATGTTAACACACATGACAAAGGAGTTTGATTTGAAATCTATTGTTCTCATTACATTTTGGTAGGGGGTGACAAGATTTTCGGACCACCCTGTACGACTCTAGTTTATACTGGGTACACTGTATCAAATTTCCACCTACCCAAATGTTCTAGTCTGATTTAGCCTGGACCCTCTTTGTAGAGTGGTGGTGAGGAAACCTGCATACAGCATGAGGTAGAGTGGGAACTTGCATTTGAGGACATCTACAACGAGGTTCCCGAACAACACAGCAGAGAACAGTTTGATTTGGCTTTGGGCAACATAAAGTTTTGTTGGCTCATCAAGCAATCCTAACTCGTCAGGTTCAGACATCCGATTCGAAAGATGAGCCTATGAAACTTTAAGTTGCATGGAATCGAATCAAACTGTTATTTAATAATTATACATAACTCTTACCAAATGTGCCACTTTCTTTTGTTTGTCCACTCACTCATATATATATATACACACACACACATCTATCTATCTATCTAATCTATCTATCTAATCTATCTATCTATATATGCGTGTGTGTGTTATCTTACCATATTCAGTTATTCAATCATATTCCATATTTTCTCTTTTCTTTCTGTTCTTCAGATGGCCATGATGCAGTTTATTTCCAGTGGTTTGGCTCGTGTAGCCGTTCCCAGCACCATTCATTGCGACCACTTAATCGAAGCTCAGATTGGTGGAGATAAAGATTTGGCTCGGGCAAAAGTACGTGCAGACATTTCTATGCTTTTGTTTTTGTTTTTCTTTCTTACTTCACTTCTCTTTCGTTTTGTTTGTTTATTTGTTGCTGGTTGTTTGTGGTTAAGAAAGACATTTGCCAATGGTTAGGAAGCAAGCTTCTTAACCACACAGCCAGATTAACCCTTTACCATTCAGATTTCTCTGTCAAATGTAATGCTTATTTATTCACATTGCCTTGAATTAATCCTTCATTATCTCAAAGGTTTCAAGATTTTGATGATGTGATTTTTTAATCTTTTACTTGTTTCAGTTATTAGACTGTGGCCATGCTGGGGCTCGGCCTTGAAGTATTTTTAGTCGAATGAATCAACCCCAGTGCATATTTATTTTTTAAGCCTGACACTTATTCTATCAGTCTCTTTTGCTGAACCGTTAAGTTACAGGGATGTAAACACACCAACACTGGTTGTCAAGCAGTGTTGGAGGCACACACACACACACACACACACATGATGGGCTCCTTTCAGTTCCCGTCTACCAAACCCACTCACAAAGCTTTGGTTGGCTCGACGCTATAGTAGAAGATACTTGCCCAAGGTGCCACACGGTAGGACTGAACCTGGAACCATGTGGTTGAGAAGCAAAATTCTTACCGCACAGCTACTCCTGTGCCTATTGATTGTTTATTTTTAGAATGATATGGTAGGATAGGTGTGAGAGGCCTGATCTGGCCAGTTTTAACTTAAAGCTGGTAGGATACTTGAGCTTTGTTTTTTAATGATAAGGTGTGAGTCGAGGGAGAATTGGCTTCTATTTCTAGCAACTCCATTTAAAATGCTTCCTGCCTCATCAGCTTCATTCACTTACTTAGTTAACTCCCTTGGTAAGTTCTCTCTTGCTAATCTGAGTTGTCTCCCTTCCTACAATTATTTTGTTATCTTGATTTAACTTCTCTCTCTTTTGCAGGATATCAACAAAGAGGTCTACGACTTTCTACAGACAGCTGGTGCCAAATATGGCGTAGGATTCTGGAGGCCTGGAAGTGGCATTATTCATCAGGTAACATTTATCTTCTTTCATTTTCTTCAATCATTGTTTAGTTTTAAACTACTATACTACTTGTATGGCAGCAGGTTGCAATGCGAGACTTTACCGGTGACAAGACAACATGTCCCTGTTTCCACATCAAACAGAGAGAGAGAGGAGGGGAGGGGGGAATGTATGAAGACAACACAGGGAAGAGGAGGCTCTTAGTTTTGTCAGGGACGATACAACCTCCCTGATGCCAGTGAATCATGGAAGGTGGTGGTAGGGAGAAATATTTGGTCTTGCCAGTGGCAAAACAATCTCTTTAGCGCTTGTGCCATGATAAAAATGCATCTAGTTATACTCTGTAAAATGGTTAGTGATAGGAACAGAATCCATTCGTTGATACAAAGCTCCCCAAAACGGAATATATGAGCAAAATTTTGTGTCCGACCTTTTAAAAGAGCTGTAATTCCTGAATAAGAACTGATTTTGGCTGCAGTGATCTGTCCAACCCATGCCAGCATGGAAAAGTGGTCGTAAATGAAAACGATAATAATGATGTAGAGTAGCTTTGAGGTTTAAAAACTGATTTTATTTGTCAGTAATTTGTTCAGTGTTCAATTCCAACGTTGTGTCCCTTAAATAACCAAGGTAAATAACTCTGTCCCTGTCTGCTCCAGTTTGGCTAACCAAAAGTTAATTGGTTTCATCCTTAGTGAAATAGAATTGCATTTGGGAGAATAGATTTAGGACAATGGATTTGGGACAGTGAGTCGAGGATAGTGGACTTGGGACAGTGAGCTGAGAACACTGGACTTCAGTTAGTGGACATATAACAGTGGACTTGGGGTGACTTAGGACAGTAGATTTAAGATATAAATTTAGAAGAGTGAACTTGGGACAGTGGATCTAAAATGCTGGCCTTGGGATACTAGACTTAGGACAGTGGATATAGGACAATGGACTTGGGATACTATATTTAGGGTACTGGACTTGGAACGGTGGGTCTAGAACGCTGGACTAAGGATATTAGAGTTGTAACAGTGAACTTGGGATATGAGATTTAAGGTACTGGACTTGGGTCATTAAATTTGGGACTTTAATTTAAGACACTTGATTTGAGACAGTGGATTGAGAATGCTAGACTTCGGACATTGGACTTGAGACAGTAGACTTGGAACAATGGACTTTGGACACTGGATTGGAAATATCGGACCTACAATGGATATAGGACAGTGGGACTTATAATAATGAACTTAAAATACTAGAATTTTGGACATTGGCCCTAGATTATATGAAGTAAGACTGTACATGATATGCAGACATACATTAAAAATGTGTTGTGTTGTGATGTTAATTCTTGTCCTTCATCTTCTATTCTCATTTTTTCTCTTTTTACCAGATTGTTCTTGAGAATTATGCTTTCCCAGGTGTTATGATTATTGGAACTGACAGTCACACTCCCAATGGCGGTAAGTCTTTGGATTACATCTTCTCTCATCCCCACCCAACCTTACATCTGTCCTATATTTTGGCAAGTCCTATAGTCTTATTTGGTAAAGTCATGTGTGTCATAATTCCTCATTTCACTGTCCCCATCAAATGTGACCTAATAAAGAACCTCGATGTGATTGCTTAACTTGCTAGAAATAGCAGCCAAATCGCCTTCAAATTATACCTTCTGATTAAAAAAAGAAAGGGTACATTAGATAATTCTAGGCCTACTATATTTGATTAAACGGTGTGATGGTCATGATTGGAACAACTTTGGTCATAGTTGTGTTTAATAAGTACTGATCTGGGGTAACCAACAACAAGAAGATAAGTTATGCTTCTTTCTGGTTGTTTGTTCCTCTAAAAATAGCAACCAAATCTGCCTCAAATCACATTGTTTGGATAATGTAGTTCGAGATACACTGTGTCCTAAAAGTTTGATGGTCATGGTTGGAATGCCTTTGATCAAAGGTTTACTTCAACACAGCTGACCTGAAAGACTAAACAGCAACAAAAATCTGATAATTAATGTGCATCTAATGAAATCATTAATATTGTCACCAGTTTCTTTAAACAAAGGAATGTACTACTCAATTTCTTCTTTTAGCTGTCTTTAACTCTTTTATTACCATATTCCTGTTGGAATTGGTTTTGTAAATACTTAAGAAATTAGGAAAGTAACTTTGATATTCCTTAACTTTTCAATAGCATTCACAGATTTCTCTGTCAAATGTAAAACTTATTTATTCACCTTGTTTTGAATTCATCATTCATTATCTTGTAGCTTTGAGATTTCAATGATGATTGCTTATTCTTGGGATGACATTGTAGGGTAGGTGTGAGAGGCTAGATCTGGTTGCTTATTCTTGGGATGACATTGTAGGGTAGGTGTGAGAGGCTAGATCTGGTTTCTTATTCTTGGGATGACATTGTAGGGTAGGTGTGAGAGGCTAGATCTGGTCAGTTTGAACCTAAAACAGGTAGACTATTTGGGGCCGGATTGGGCCAGTTTAAATGCTAAAGGGTTAAGCTGGGGTTTGGGACATAAATTAACCTGAACTTTTCATGGGAGATTTTAATTCAGATCCTTTTTAAACAGGAAATTTGTATCATAGAACCAGGAGGGGTGGTCTCGGGTGGGTTAGTATTAAAAGAGTCTCAAGACGTCCTTCATAAGGTCAAACCCTTTTGGAGTATTGTGTTATCCGTAATCCCTTACCTATTCCTGGGAGTATGTAAGGTATAAAGTTTGTTATTTAAGGATTTCTGTAAAAAATTGGAATTGCTGGTTTTTGTGTCTGTGTTTGTCCCTCATCCCCGCCACCGCTTGACAGCCGGTGTTGGTGTGTTTACGTCCCCGTGACTTAGCAGTTTGGCAAAAGAGAGCATTATCAAGATTATATTATTGATTGGAATCGTTTACCAAAGTTCTTTTATCTCTATGGAAACAGGTGGCCTTGGTGGTGTGTGTGTTGGTGTTGGTGGTGCCGATGCTGTTGACGTGATGGCGGACATACCCTGGGAGCTGAAATGTCCAAAGGTAAATATAACCAACTTGTTATTGTTGTTGTTTAACCCCAGGCAGCCCTGGTTGAGCAGATCTATGTTGCTGATGATGATGAGTGACAGAATCGTTAGAGAACCCTCGAATATTCTCCTTCGATAATAATAATAATGACACACTGGATAATGTATGTAGTACACTGGGTACACTGCCTGAAAATGTAAAGATGCGATGGTCACAGCTGGACTATCTTTGATTGTAGGTTCTGCTCTGTCAGAGCTGATTTGGGATGTGGGGACTAATTGGTGACACTAACAACTGAAGCATAACAACAACAACAACACTAACAATTACTACAGTAACAACAGCTACAACATTAGCATCAACAACAACACCAATAACAACAACAATACTAACAGTTATAACAATATAACAACAACAGCAACATCATCATCATATAACGTCTGTTTTCCATGCTGGCATGGGTTGGACGGTTTGATGGGAGCTGGCAAGGCCGGAGAGCTGCACCAGGCTGCAATTGTCTCTTTTGGTAAGGTTTCTATGGCTTTGATGCCCTTCCTAATACCAACCACTTTACAGTATACTGTGTGCTTTAACACCTGTCTGGTCAATCCTGACTGCTGACCTAGGGTTAAACAACAACAACAGTCAAACCAAATCCTAATATTGTTCCTGTCTTAATGACTTTTTCTCTTTGTAGGTGATTGGGGTTAAACTGACCGGGAAATTACATGGTTGGACGTCACCAAAGGACATCATTTTGAAGGTTGCTGGTATTTTAACTGTAAAGGGTGGCACAGGTGCCATTGTGGAGTATTTTGGCCCTGGTGTAGATTCCATCTCCTGCACTGGTAAGTTCTTCATCTTAAGCACATGCACACACTAGCATGCACACGCATATGCACGCACACACACATTATTCCCTGTACAGAGGAATGAACACAATTACACACACACATGCTCTCATACATATAAGATTACACATACACACTCACATACACCTCATGCATACACACTATCTCATATATGTAAGATTACACAACACACACACTACACACATACACACACACACAAACATGTACACTGAAAAATGTGGGGTATTAATTGTGTGACTTGAGGACCCAGAATAGAGTCTGACTCACTTGGAAAACCAGGAATAATGGTAGTTTGGACATCAGAATATTCTATTTCTAATACAATCTCTTTTTTTATTTGTTTCCATTCCTTCTCATATATGTCCTTCTATTCTTTTTTCTATCCTTTTTTTGTTTCGTTTTAAACTTCCCAAATTGAGTGGGATTGGGGAATTGAGTGGGATTAACATTCAGATTGCTCTGTCAAATGTAATGCTTATTTATTTACATTGTTTTGAATTAATCATGCATTATCTCATAGCTTCAAAATGTGATTGTTTATTTTTAGAATGACATTATAGGGTAGGTGTGAGAGGCTGGATCTGGCTGGTTTGAACATTAATCCTCTAATATTCAGATTACTCTGTCAAATTTAATTCTTATTTATTCCCATTGTTTTGAATTAACCTTGTCATCCTGTGTTCCTGCTACAGTAGGAATAGCTTAAGTGTCTCATCTCTGCTGGATTCCTGCTAAAGCGGAATTGAACAACACACGTAGAAAAAGAAGATATAATACTAAAAATAGACAACCGACCATGCTTCAGCTTTGTAGTCAAGTGTGTCCCCCATAGCTATTATTTACTTTTGTTTTTAATTGAAAAACAAAAACCCTGATGTTATATGATGAACCCAGCACTTCGTTTTGTAAATGAGTAAGGCTTAGACTCTTTGCAGTTGAGGAAATTATTGATGGTATTTATTCTTTGGAGGAAGAGTTTACCCTTACACAGACAATGAAAGTGATTCTGACAATCAAAGTGATGCGGAAAATAGCAATTTGGGTGAACAAATATGGTAGTTAAGAGATAGGGTCTATTATTATTATTCTCCTGAATTGTTTTGTGATTCTGTCCATTAGTTTTCCTCACAATCATTAGTATTGAGCTGTGTATGCAACTCTTTATGTTTTTGCTCAAGAGCCCAGTTGGGAGAAGGGGGGTAAAGTTAGACACAGGCCTGAGAGGATTAATAATTTTCAAAATTAATTGAAACAATGGCAGAAGTGTATGTAAGGCCCTTTTGAATTACAGGTACAACTCATTTTTGCCAGCTGAGTGGACTGGGGCAACAACATGAAATAAAGAGTCTTGCTCAAGGACACAACATGCAAACAGGAATCAAACTCACGACCTTATGATTGTGAGCTGAATACTCTAACTGCTAGGCCACGCATCTTCACGATTCGCACACACACACACACACACACACACATTCTGACACTGAAATAACACAACACACACACAATGTACATCTGGCTTTAATTAGTTTAATCAATAACATAATATCCACAATGAATTAATATCAATATTTTTATTATTTCATTAAATAACAAATTACATGATATAAGGATCAAGTTCCATCTTACAAAAGCTGGTATAAATAAATGTTGGTTGATTGGTTGGTTGAATCTTCAGTCATATAGAGAGTGGGAAGAGAGAGTAAAAGAGATACAGAGAGAGTTATAATTAGAGTTGCAGGTTGAGTGCACATACTAGGCTTGGTGGCTGGCATTGATAACCTTATGAAAAATACACATTTTTAAAAAAATGAAATTTTGCAGAGATAAGTTTTCAATGGAGTAAATTGTGATTATGTTGATTAAAAAATAGGAAAATAACCTATTTTTTATGCAATATGGAAAATAACCATATTGCAAACATACAAATAAGAAACTTGTTTTATTTAGTTTTATTTTGAGGTAAAAAATATTTTTCTTTTGAAAATTATTCTTCATTATTTCATCATTATTTTTTAAGCGCCAAAACATTTGGTAAAAGTTAAATTATTATTATTGTATGTTTGCCATGTTTTTTTGATATTATTCTTGGTGGTTAGCCATCATATGATGGGTAACACTTCTCTCTAATTAATCAATATTATAACATATTCTCTTCTCATTCAACAGGTCATTCCTAACATTAACTTACCTGTAGATTTGGAAACAGTAGCAGAAAAACCCTGGTACACACCTGAAATCAAAAGTCGGGTAAGTTTGACTTGATTTTTTTACCTTTTCGTACCCCCCCTCCTTCTCTCGACCCACCCCCTATTTCCTTCCCTTTCCACCCCCACCGTTGACCACTCCTCCATCTCCTGTTCACTGCATTTACCTTGATCCCCATTTCTAATCATCCATCATTCTTCTTTTCACACTCTCGCAAAATTACCCATTCACACCTCTCTATTCTCAATCCTGTACCTTGAGGGTACCCCATGATAATGCACCCCCACCATCTATCTCCCCTACAGCAAGGCACTTCTTCCTGTCCCTAAAGCCACGTCCCTCAAGATCCCACCCTGAATCGAGGTGTCTCATTAGTTACTTGGTGACCATCCTAGTATTGGAAGGGCATCCATCTGTACAAACCATGCCAATCTCAGACAATGGTTCCTGGCCTTACCAGCTCCTGTCAAACCATCCAACCCATGCCAACATCAAAAAATGGATGTTAAATAATGATGATGTATGGATGCATATGTATTATGTCACAGCCCACCTTTGACTGCGAAGGACTTGTGTGTACCTGGTCGGTCGCAGGATTACTCACTTTTGCCAGAGGAGTGGATTGGAGTGACGTTAAATGAAGTGTTTTGCTCAAGAACACAACACGTCACCCAGGCACAGGAATTGAAACCACAATCTTATGATCATGAGTCCAACACCCTAACCACTAAGCCATGTGCCCCCACATAAATAAATGTGTGTGTGTGTGTATATATTTATATACAGGGTGTAGAGAAAGTCACTGTGCACTTATATATTTTTTATTAATATTCATGTTGCAATATAGAATACAAGAAAAGAATTTGAATGAAAATAATAAACAATGTTGAAAGTGATGTCTTTTAGCATCAATACAGGCTTGGATCCATCTTATTTTATTTCTAAACACTGCTAAACCATATTGGGGTTGAAATCTGAAATACAAAAATACAAAATACGATTAGAAATGTGCACAGAGACTTTCTGAACACCCTGTGTATGTATATATGTATATGTATGTGTGTGTATATATACATACATACATACATACCCACCCACCTCACAACGCATAGATGCAACTGGCTTCTTTCAAGTTCCCATGTACCAAATCCACTCGCATCCTGAGTTCGAATTCTGCCAAAGTCAACTTTGCCTTTCATCCTATTGGGATCGATAAAATAAGTACCAGTTGAGTACTTGGGTCGATATGATCAACTATCCCCATCTCTGAAAATTTCAGGCCTTTGTGTCCAGTATAGAAAGGATTATTATTATTATTAAGGCGGCAAGCTGGCAGAATCGTTAGCATGCCGGGAAAAATGCTTTGCGGCATTTCTTCCGACTTTACGTTCTGAGTTCAAATGCCACCAGGGTTGACTTTGCCTTTCATTCTTTCAGGGTCGATAAAATAAGTAACAGTTGAGTACTGGGGTCAATTGAATCAACTATCCCCACCCTCTGAAAATTTCAAGCCTTGTGCCTATAGTAGAAAGGATTATTATTATTATTATTTTGTCTCTTGTGTTTGTTGTTGCAGATATCAAGGATTTCAGACTTACTCTATCAGCTTCCAAGCCACAGCTCTGTTGTGATAACATCAGTGGACAAAATGCTACAAGAATTATTCACGCATCGAGGTAAGACAAGTCACACTTCACAACATCAATCCTTCCATAACAATAACAACAACAACAATTATTACAACTCCACTATCTCACAGACATGCAGTGTCTTCTGTTCCCTTCTGTACTTACAAGGCTACATGTCATCTCCATCCATGCCCATCCATCCTCACCTCTCCTCTTTCTCATGAAACAACAAGTGCAAGGGTTTTATGTGGTTGTTTGATGTGCTAAAAGTAGCAGCCTAATATTTCTTTGGTATCACACCCTGCAGTCTCTTAAATTAAAAAAGGAAGGACACATTGAGTCATGTAGTCCTGGACATATCCCTAAAAGAATGGGTTGGTCACAGCTGGAAGGTCTTTGATCATAGGTTTGCTGAAGCTGAGATGTGTTGGGACTAACAACAACAACAACCTGTTGAACAGATGAGGTAACCTCTACATGGTCACTGAACCTGCTAGAAATAACAAACTTGCTTCAAGGCCTCCCTTGTGACTCCCTTATAAAAAAGGGAGCATAATGGATAAGGTAATCAGTGGTTGTACAACCCCTGGAGGAATAAAAGGCAAAGTTGACCCCTGTGGGATTTGATCTCACAGTGCAGAAACCTGTGTTTGATTCTTTATCTGGGATTTATCTTTTGCTTGTTTCATTCATTGAACTGTGGCCATGCTGGAGCACCAGTTTGAAGGGTTTTTAGTTGAACAAATCAACCCCCAACCTGGTACTCATTCTTTTGCTGAACCATTAAGTTACAGGGATGTAAACAAACCAGCACCGTTTGTCAAGTGGTAGGACACACATGATGGACTTCCACACAGTTTCCATCTACCAAATTCATTCGCAAAGCATTGGTCAGCCTGGGGCTATAGTAGAAGAGATTTGCCCAAGGTGCCGTGCAGTGGGACTGAACCTGAAACCATGTGATTGCAAAGTGAGCTCCTTAACCACACTGCCATTCCTGCACCTATTTGAGGAAGTTTCGGATATGTATTGGGTTGGCATCTCTTCAGGGATGAAATTATTTTCCGATTCTGAAAAGGAGGAACAGCCTGAAGTATTTTTTTTATATTTTTATTTTCTCCTATTTTATTTTATTTTTCTCTTTGGTTGATGCTCTTTGTGAAGAATTCCTGATTGTTATAAAAGATTATCAAAGACCAGGAATTTTGGCTTTGATATCTGTGGTTATGTTGCTATTTCTGAGCAGGAATAAGAATGTTAAATGATTCTATAATAGATAAACAAAGATTCTAAGACCAGGAATTTTGGCTGCGATGGCTGCAAGTACGTGTGATTTATGAGCAGGAATAAGAATGTTAGATGCAAAAGGTCAGTTGTAAGGAACCCAAGATGAACAATCTCTTGGATTAAACCAAAGAATGTATTTAACTATTTTTAACAGTGATTCTTTTAGCTTTTGAAAGACGTAAAAGACAGGTAAGAAAATTTCCACTGGAAATTCTTTCTTCCTCGTTCCACCTTCCTCGCAGTAACAGACAAATAGAAATTTAGTTAAAGGAATACGGAGAAGATGTTTCCTTGAACTTTGGCAGGAACAGCCAGTCTGGTGAGCTAGACATAGTCAATAATCAAGGGTGAAGGGGAAAATGGGAGTGAGGAGAAAATTCTAGTAGAGTGCAGTTCTGCAAAGAAAAGAATGGTAAATATAATGGGATACGTTTCACACACACACCCATCGTATATATATATATTTCTTTCCCTTTTTCCCCCGCACTTCAACGGTCACTTCTCCCCGATTTTCATGCGGGTAAGTCAACAAGTATTATGTATGTTCTATGAGGTGAGTGTAAACTCTCCTCATATTACTCACATTAATATAACTTTAATGTAAACATAATATTACATTTTTCCTTGATAAGCTTTGCCCATTATTTGAATATGGATTACTGTTATCTTAATCCGTTCTTTTCGTAAAATCGAAACAACTGTTTGACATTGGATTCTTTATTCTTCCATCTCCCCTCATAACATATCACACAACCTTTTATACTATAACATTAATTGCTCACAGTAATTGTTCAGCATATTTTCAACCGTTTATTCGTCTGAATATTATTCATTGATATTCCCCCTCACTATATTATATATATATATATATATATATACATATATTAATGAGCGATAAAAACAACAACAACAGATAAGAGAACGCAGATGTAGATTGTATTGGATTCAGGCTCGGATGGAAAAAAGGAAGGAAAAAGAGTACATTTAACGTTTCGGGCAGAGCCCTTCATTGGAAAGAGGAGAGGAAAGAATCCAGTGGAAAGGAGAAGTTACAGGAACATACGTGTGGTTCACATGGTGAAAAGATGGCAATTGTGATATATATATATATAAAAATGAAATGAAATAAAAACCATACAAGAAAGATTCTAGATTTATTGAAATTATCTTTTCCCTGAGCGACTTCTTTCCCTAGACATGGACACATTAAAGCTCCAACATCTAGCAACTGACTTGGTAGACACCCACAAGATTATCCACCATCTTTCCAACATCTCACAATCGTGAGGTTGTGAGTTCGATTCCCAGACCTGGTGATGCGTTATGTCCTTGAGCAAGACAGTTTATTTCACGTTACTCCTTCTATCTGGAGTTGCAACTGAACCAGACCAGCCTCTCATCCCTGGTCTCACCCAATACCAAAAGATCGAAGACAACTCCATCATCGACTAGGCCACGTACATATAGTTTGTGAGGATCCTTCTCACCAAGCTGCTATGGGAAGGAATGAGGTGGATTCTACGAATTGACCCCAGTTCATCTGAGCTTAAACACTGAATATAAGAAATGTTGTATTTAGTAATACAGAAATGTACAGAAAAAATATTAGCAATTGGAAAGACCAGTGGAAAATATTTTCCTCGGTCCAATTTGACGAAAGTCGATTGACTGTCGATATATATATATCAATGTAACTTGTTGGCTTGGCTTTGAAAGCTCTAATTTTTTTTCTCGTTTTATATTTTCATTTTTCTCAGGTTATAAAATCCCAAAATGCAAGACTGTTGATGACTACCGAATTTCTATTGAAGCCCTACCACTGCAAGACACTCCCGAGTGCTTTGGTTTGCATGCTAATGCTGATATCACGTGAGAACATTTGTTATATTGTTGTGCAACTGAGCTCTTATTATGTTTGTGACTGTTATTCGTTTATTCGCTTCCTGATTTAATGATGCTCATGGTTTGTTGCCTTACTGCTTTCCTTTTATTAGGTATCTCTAGTTTTTGGTAATTTTTCTTTTTGTCTTCATTTTCTGTTTTCTTTGTTTTTTGGGGGCTTTTTTTAATGGATTCTTTGTAGCTTCTAATGCTCAAGTACACAAGCATACACAAGTATACACTCGATTTATGAACTGATATAGCTACAGCTTTTACTATTTGAAGGGTGGAAATTTTTAGGGACATGAAGCATTGAGTCAAAGCACCTGGAGTATTGTGCCGGTGCCATGTAAAAAGCACTCGTAATGGTGTCACGTAAAACGCACTAGCTCCAAGAGCCCGGTGCCGGTGTCACGTGAAAGCACCCAGTGCACACTGTAAAGTGGTTGGGGTTAGGAAGAACATCCAGCCGTAGAAACCAAGCCAAATCAGACTAGAACCTGGTGCAGCCCTCCAGCTTGCCAGCTCCGGCTAAACCATCTAACCCATGCCAGCATGGAAAATGGATGTTAAAGGATGATGATGATGAATAAGCCTGGTTATGTAGTCAAGAACTCTGTGATTTCAGATTCAGTTCTGTTCAGTGACATCTTGGTTCCATATCTTCTAACCAATACCTTAAGAGTAAAACTGATAAATCATAACTGCAAAAGCCCATTGTGCGTGTGTGTGTAGGCATAGGCATGGCTGTGTGATAAGAAGTTTGCTTCTCAACCAAAGGATTTTAGTTTCAGTCCCACTGTGTGGCATTTTATGCAAGTGTCTTCTGCTATAACCCTGGGCTGACCAAAACCTTATGAGTGGGTTTCATTGATGTAAATTGCAAGAAGACTGCCATATATATTTGTGTATATGTGTGTGTTACTGTCTCCTTGTGTTGGCATTGTGTGATAGTTGTAAATAAGTGTCACCTCATGCAGCTAGTGTCCTTGGTTTCCAATCTTCTGTGAAAACATGTCTGGTCTTGAGGAAATATTACCTTACTTTGAAACAGGTGAGGGTTGGTGACAGGAGAGGCATTCCAACTTACAAAATCTACCTCAACAAATTCCATCTGACCCATGCAAGCATGGAAAAGTAAGCTTAAAGTGATGATACATACATGCACCCACCCCCTGTCTCACACACACACACAACCTCATGCATACACCCCATACACTACCTATACCCCTTTCCTGTCCATTTGGTGTTAACATCTCTCACTCACCATTTATCCACCTTCTGCTGTCCAATGGGTTCTTAGCCCTCTCCTCTCTCATGCACAAGCCATAATAAAGTGCACCTAGAACACTCTGTTGAGTGTGGACTTGCGAGATTTGTTTAGTCTCATCAAAAGCATGACAGCCGCTTTAGCACCGCTGCCCTGAAAAATGTACACTCTGCAAAGGAGTCCAGTCATAGAAAGCATGCCAGAGATCAATTTTCAAGCAAGTTATAGTCCTGCAACTCTTCTCGGAGAGCAATGATGTCTCATCCAACCCATGCCAGCATGAAAAGCAAACATACAAGGATGATGGTGGGGATGATTGTATGTTTCACAACTCAGTGTTTCAAGAAACATGGATCAAGAAACATGGTGAGTTCTTGAGTAGTCAATATAACCAACTTGAAGAATGCGGCGAGCTGGCAGAATCGTTAGCACACTGGGCAAAATGCTTAGCGGCATTTCGTCTGTCTTTATGTACTGAGTTAAAGTTCCCGACTTTGCCTTTCATCCTTTCGGGGGGTCAATAAAATAAGTACCAGTTGAATACTGGGGTCGATGTAATCGACTCCCCTCCACACACACACAAACTTGCTGGCCTTGCGCCAAAATTTGAAACCAATATGATCAACTTGAAGGTGCTGACTGAACCAACAGAATAAAAGATGGAAGAAAATATAGATCCACTGTGTGGGTTGATCAGCTAATAGACATTTTACGTCAGCATTAATTAGGCATAAACAATTTGCAGCTGTCAACAATTCCAACTTAAAAAGGCTTAACTGAATTTGCTCAATTTGAAAATGATGATTGGATATGCACATATGATTATATAGACACATCATGATCATCATCATTTAGCATCCATTTACCATGCTGGCATGGGTTGGATGGTTTGACAGGACTTGACAAGCCAGACGGCTGCCCCAGGCTTTAATTGTCTGTTTTTGGCATGGTTTATACAGCTGGATGCTCCTCCTAATGCTAACCACTTTACAGAGTGTACTGGGTGCTTTCTACGTGACACCAGCACAGGTGTGTTTTACATGGCACCAGCATGGTCACTTTCTACGTGGCACCAGCATGGTCGATTTCTATGTGGCACCAACATGGATGATTTCTATGTGGCACCAGCATGGTCGCTTTCTACATGGCACCAGCTTTTTACATAACGCAGCCTATAAATGTTGATATCTTTTGGCTATGCACAAGTGCACTACTAGTGCATGTGTTATTTAGTCTGAAATAATGAATGATAAACTCAATTTGGATAGAATTTCAAGTCAGAACAACAATATACTGAATCAGTCATTGTAATCTAATGCACTGAAAAGTATCTAACATCTGGCGTTTTACTGACTCAGCTAACTCACTATTACTTAAATAAACATTCTAAACTATAGACTAAATACACCAGTCGTTTAAAGGCGGATTAGACAGACACAACTTGTAGATCTCAGATCTCAAGAGATATAATCAAAATATTAAATTAATTTATACAACAAATTTTCTGCAAACATATTTTGTCGTGGTTGGAGAAGGAGTGGACATATATGTGTGTGTGTGTGTCTATATATATGTATATATGCACTTAAATATATATATATTTATATATATATATATATATAGCATATGGTAATTGGCAAAAAGTTTGCCAAAAATTATCTATTACAGATAAAAGCAGTATGAATACAGAATATTAATTTACAAGTCAAGTTTAACATGACCGCACGAAAATGCTGCTATTTTAACCCCAGGAAAGCGCCCTTTCCAGCTGGTTAGTATATATCATATACATATAAATATATAATCACCTGTATTGCTTAGACTATCGGATGATGTAATACAACACTGGTCACAATGCGCTTTCAATTCTTTCTTGATTACACCATTCTTTCCAATCTTTGCCCAAATTGTTTAACTAAATCATCTTCCCATCATTGTGGAGGCCTTCTAAGTGACCTTTTCCCATCTGTTGGATATCACTCGGCAACTGCATGTGTCCATCTGTTGTCTGTGAACCTTGTGACATGTCAGCACTTGTACTCTTGGTATTCTGCAATCAGATTGTTGTCTCTGTTTCTCATATCAGAAGAATATCATTGTCCTCATAACAATATTCCTAGCATAGATTTTTCCATGGCCCTTTGTGTTATAGCCAATCAATGTTCTTCCCTCTTCATAGTAGCTCACATCTCACTTGCAAATAAGAGTGCAAGTAGGACAGTGCTCCTGAAGAGACTAGCATGTAGGGTCTTGTCCAACTTTACTTTGAGCACATCTTTTATTAAGGTAAATGCCTTCCATCCTACCCTTATTTTCCTTGAGATTTTAGTGTTCATGTCTCAATGCATATTCACTATGTGCCCCAAGTAGATATACTCTTTTACCTCCTTAATTTCATCGCTTCCCAACTGAGTGCAACATGAGAAGGATATCAAACAAGGAGATACTACTATATATATATATATCATCATCATCATCATCATCCTCCTTTAACGTCCGTTTTCCATGTAAGCATGGGTTGGACGGTTTGACCAGAGCTGGCAAGCCAGGGGGTTAACACCATGTTCCAGTCTGGTTTGGCTTGGTTTCTACGACTGGATACCCTTCCTAATGCCAACCACATCACAGTGTGTGCTGGGTGCTTTTAACGTGCCTCCGGCACCAGACTTTCGACGCTCGCTTCCCATACCAACATAGTGGGATGCCGCTTCCTGTACAGCTGCTGTATAACAGTGGGAAGTCGCCTCCCGTACAACATTTGAGTGGGAACTTGCTTCCTGTAAAGCATAGGAGAGACAATTGAGAATCGTACTTCACCTTGCACAACATAGAGGGGAACTTGCTCGCTTCCTGTACAAACATAACAGAGACAATTGAGAATCGGATTTTGCCCGTACAACTCGCTTCCCGAACAAACATAACAGAGACAATTGAGAATCATATTTTGCCTCCACTTAGCACTTTGGATTACCAGAAAGGCTTCGCTCTGTCGACCCGGAACACCTTTTAGCAACTGAACTCTCGATGCGGCCACCTCTTAGCAACTGAACTCTCAATGCGGCCGCCTCTAGCAACTGAACTCACGATGTGGCCGCCTCTTGGCGACTGAACTCTCGATGTGGCAGCCTCCTAGCAACTGAATTCTCAATGCACCCGCCTCTAGCAACTGAACTCTTGATGCAGCCACCTTGTAGCAACTGAACTCTCGATGCGACCGTGTCTTAGTAGCTTAGCTATCGATGCGGCTGTCTCAGGCAACAAGACTTTGTCAATCCTGCCACCTCAAGCCTCTTGATGCGGTCGTCTCAAGCAACAAAACTTTGTCAATGCTGCCGTCTCAAGCAACAAGACATTGTCAATGCTACCGCCTCTGCAATAGGACATTGTCGATGCTGCCGCCTCAAGCAACAAGACTTTGTCGATGCTGCTGCTGCTTCATAGTGACATGCCTATCTCGATGTAGTCACTTTCCGATGCAACTGCTTCATAATGACAAGCCTTTCTTGGTGTGGCCGCTTCATAGCAACAGAGCTTACTCGATGCGGCCTAGCCTCATTGCCATAGCCGCTTCTTAACACAAGACTCGATGCGGCTGCCTCTTAGCGTCTGAACTCTAGATGTGGCTGCCTCTTAGCAACTGAACTCTCAATGCGGCCTCCTCTAAGCAACTGAACTCTCGATGCGGCCTCCTCTATGCAACTGCACTCTTGATGCGGTCATCTCTTAGCACCTGAACTCTCGATGTGGCCGTCTGTGTGTGTATGTATGTATGTATGTATGTATGTATGTATGTATGTATGTATGTATGTATATATATATATATATATATATATATATATATACATACATACATACATACATGACAAGCTTCTTTCAGTTTCCATTTCCCAAGTCCACTTACAAGGCTTTAGTTGGCCTGGAGCTATATAGGAGGAAACACTTGTCATACAGTGGGACTGAACCTAAAACCATGTGGCTTGGAAGCAAACCTCCTAACCACACTGCACCTATAATAACCTATATATTAATCATAATAATTATTATTTCTATATGTTTTTACATATAGAAATGATAATAATGACGAAACTGTTGAAGATACCACGTAATAGTTTGCTAAATTGTTGTACACTACATTAAACTGCATAATATTTTCTCAAGGCAATAAGTCCTTAATATTTCGTCGAAATGTATTTAAAAATAACTGTTTCAAACAAACATTGATATCATCATTAAAAAAACAATTTCACAAACCTCCACCAGGTATAATGGCCAACCTTGTTTCTACAAGACCCATTTTAGCAGAAGAGGCTGAAAAGAAGAAAAGAGGAGATAAGGAGGAATCAGTTGTTGGGGCTAGGCTGCAAAGATAGTCTCAGTTTTTTCCCTTTAATGAGATCTAGTTATTTAAGTTAAAAGTTACAGCAGTACTGACTGCTGTATCATTTATATTTTAAATTGTCAATCTTCACATGGACTTCTATCAACACATAGATTCTATATTTTAATGGGCAGAAGAAATTGGTTTTGTGATATCCCAGTGCTGGTGACACATTAAAAACACTCGTGCCAGTGACACGTTAAACACACTCGTGCCAGTGACACGTTAAAAACACTCGTGCCAGTGACACGTTAAAAACACTCATGCTGGTGACACGTTAAAAACACCCGTGTCGGTGACACGTTAAAGGCACTCTCTGGAGTGGTTGGTGTTAGGAAGGGCATCCAGCCATAGAAACCATGCCAAAACGGACTGGAGTTTGGTGCAGCTCCCTGGCTTGCCAGTCTCCAGTCAAACCAGCATGGAAAACGGATGCTTGATGATGATGAAGGTACTCTATCAGTATGGAATAAAATCATCATCATCATCATCCTTTAACGTCCGTTTTTCCATGCAAGCATGGGTTGGACGCAATATATCTTATATTCTGGCCTAAAAAAAGACTTCAACAATATAAATATAAAAACAAATGGAATGTAAAGAGAAAGAAAGAAAGATTCACATCACAACCTTTATAAGAACTGATGGACAACTGACACCTAACAGGCAGAGTATCAGTAGAGTATAACAGAGTTTTCCAGGTTTTAGATTTAAGGTTTTAACCTGGGATACCAACTGAGATTCCATTGGTGTATAGAACTTGATCTCTAGTATTGTAATATGTTTAAAAATGGCACCTGCTAGATCTACAGAATAAACAAACAAATTTGAAAAACTCATATGACCATTACTATATGAAAGTACTTCCTCATAGTTGTTTTGCAAGTTGATGTTGACATAGTCAGGGTTAGGCTCTTCATCATTCTTTTGTGGATTTTTTTCAGTCGTTTCACATATTTTTACTATGACCAGTAAGTGCAATGACGGTGCCTTTTGTGAGTAACCTTGCCAGTAAATGTACCCCCAGCTCCACCACAAAAAAACAGCAGTAAAATTCTCAAGAGATTAGTAAGACTTAAAGTTATAATGTTGTCAAGATGTTTAAAATATTGCACGTTTTAGTTTGTTTTCTAATGTAGAGCAACTATAAACAACAAAAGCAATGATTTATAATCTGAAAACAGGTGAATAAATGTTATGTTGTAAAATAATGGTAGCTAGTTTGTCATTTAAAAAAAATTTTAATGTATTTTTATATTTATTTTCTTTTGTCATAAATGTGACAAAACTTTTGATTTTATTTTTTTGTTCTGTTCCCAGCGATTTCCATATGTAAAGTAAAACCATGTTATTAACATCTTCTGAAGTCATAATGGCAACAAATCGGACTGCTGCTGCTGCTGCTGATGATGATGATGATGATGACTTAGTAGCAAAGATTGTAAGAGGGCATATCAGGCTATCTTTTGGATGCCTGGGACCATAAAAGGCTGAAGTCATAATGGCAACAAATCAGACTGATGATGATGATGATGATGATGATGACAACTTAGTAGCAAAGATTGTAAGAGGGCATATCAGGCTATCTTTCGGATGCCTGGGATCATAAAAGGGACTGCTATATTAGATGTACACAATAGGCTTTAAGAACGAACCAACAACCGACTTCTAACAGAAACAATGAAGTGCATGATCAAGGACCTGATCATAAATATACAACAAAACACTTCTATACTTAACAATAGCACACACACACACACACACACACACACACACACACACACACACACACACACAGATAGTATATGTAGTATTGGAAATCACTCCCAGTGCGACAACAAACAACCAACAATAAAAAAAAAAACGAGCCTCAAACAAGCACTTTGTTTCTTGGGAGTTTCAGAAGAACACACCCCCACCCCCATCCCCCAATG
>JAOPUL010003032.1:24391831-24406877 GCA_027564515.1 Octopus rubescens | reverse complement strand
AGTCTGGTGCAGCTCCCCAGCTTGCCAGTTTCCAGTCAAACCGTCTAACCCATGCCTGCATGGAAAAACAGATGTATGATGATGATGATGATGAAAGTGATCTAAGTTTTAAATTTCCATCAAAATTTCATGTCAATTTATGTTCCAAACACAAGCTTTATAATGACAAAATCAAATTTACTAAATTCTTCATTATGTTCTAAATTGATTGAAATAAAGGCAGTGTATTTCAAGAGGGAAGGTTAAAATACTGATTTCCACTCCTCATCATGTATTGGAGGGTGTGCATAAACTAAGTATGCTCATATACATACATATATTCACACACACACACAAACATAAGATGCCTGAGATCTGTGATGGTTAAGAGAAACTAAAAAACATATTCAAAAGACTATATATATATATATATATAAGTGCAGGTGTGGCTGTGTGGTAAAATGTTTGCTTCCCAACCACATGGTTCTGGGTTCAGTCCCACTGTGTGGCACCATGGGCAAGTGTCTTCTACTTTAGCCTCAGGCCGACCAAAGCTTTATGAGTGGATTTGGTAGACGGAAACTGAAAGAAGCTCGTCATGTGTGTGTGTATGTATATATGTGTGTGTGTGTATATATATATATGCTGATGACATGTTAAAAACACACGTGCTGGTGACGCGTTAAAGGCACCCAGTACACTCTCTAGAGTGGTTGGTGTTAGGAAAGGAATCCAGCCGTAGAAACCAAGCCAAAATGCACTGGAGTCCGGTGCAACTCCCTGGCTTGCCAGTTTCCAGTCAAACCATCTAACCCATGCCAGCATAGAAAACGGATGCTAAATGATGATTGACTCTAGTGTGCAACTGGTACTTATTTTATCAACCCCAAAAGGATGAAGGCACTGTTGACCTTGGCAATGTTTGTACTCAGGATATAAAGAATTGGAAAAAATGTCATTAAGCATTTAGTTTGATGTGCTAACGATTTGGCCAGCTTGCTGTTTGAATAATGATGATGATGATAATAAGCCTTTCTACTATAGGCACAAAGCCTGATATGTTTTTATTTTGTGTATGTGGAGGGGGATAGTTGATTGAAATGACCCCAGTATTCAACTGGTACTTTATTTTATTGACTCCTGAAAGAACAAAAGGCAAAAATTTGAACCCCAAAAGTAAATAATTGGAAGAAATACTGACATTTAGCCAGCTCACTAAGGGGGGGGGCAGTTACTTCCATCGACCCCAGTATGTGACTGGTAGTTTATTTAATCAATCTCTGAAAGGATGAAAAGCAATGTTGATTTCAGCAAAATTTAGTTATGTTTTGTAAAAGAAGGATATACAACGAAATGCATCAACCCAAGTACATAGCAGGTACTCAATTTATGAAACTGGAATTAGTTGAAGTTAAACTTGAGAGAAACACAAATCAGTCCATCCCTCTACTGAGTTAGTCCTAAAAACAATAATAATGATAATAACAATAATTATAATGAGAACAATGAAGGCCATAAATAATGACAAAACATCGAAATATAATAAGACAAAGAGCTGGCAGAATTGTTAGCACACTGGGCAAAATGTTTAATGGCATTTTGTCCATCTATATGCTCTGAGTACAAATTCTGCTGAGGTCAACTTTGCCTTTTGGGGTTAATGAAATAAGTACCAGTTGAACACTGGGGTCAATATAATGGACTAGCTCCATTCAAAAATTTAAGTCTTGTGCCTTGAGTAGAAAGGATTATTATTATTATTTAAGGTGGTGAGCTGGCAGAATTGTTAGCACGCTGGGCAAAATGCTAAGCAACATTTTGTCCATCTTTACGTTCTGAGTTCAAATCCTGCCATGGTTGGTTTTGCCTTTCATCCTTTTAGGGGTTGATAAAGAACTAGAGTTGAAATAACTAGCTTGCCCCTCCCCACAAAAATTACTAGCCGTGTACCAGAAATTAGAATTATTATTATATTAAGAATGAAGAAATATTTTGTAATTCCATTTGGTAATTCTGTAATAAAAGGGAAAGCATTTCAGGAAAAAGCATCATCATCAGAGAGGAAAGATAGATAAAAAAGGAAGAAAGGAGAATGCATGGGAAAAGATCATCAACAATAAACCGTGTTGGAGTTTATATTTTTGCCCCCACATTTACCCATCTTAGGTACCCTTCTATTAACTTTGACAAGATCCTGAGCGCCAATATAGTACAGCAAATCGTATTTTGGGTCTACATCTATCATCTACATCTATCACATCAATACCAGTCATCTTCTCATCATTGCCTACAATCAATGGAGAGAAGCCTTTATTTGGTTGCTCATCTTCTTAGAAATAGCAATCAAATCTCCCTCAAAATACACCCTACTGTTGTAAATAATCCTTTCAAATAAAGGTGCAAGGCCTGACATTTAGGGGTGAGAGGGGCCTAGACAATTACATCAACCCCAGGTACTTGAAAGCCAAATCTTCACTGACCAGAATGTCGTCTTTGATCATAAATCAGCTCAATGAAGGTTTCACCTGGGGTTAAACAACAATGTTCTTTCAATGGTTTTAGTCCATTGAAAATTCTGCAGTTATGCAAAGACAGAATTTTTCTTAATAATTTGTATATATTGTAACCATATATACATACAGGTGTGGCTGTGTGGTTAAGAGACTTGCTTCCCAACCATGTAGTTTGGGGTTCAGTCCCACTGCACAGCACCTTGGGCAAGTGTCTTACTATAAAAGCTTTGTGAATGGATTTGGTAGAAGGAAACTGAAAGAAGCCCATTGTTTATATGTATGTGTGTGTGTGTGTGTATATATATACTTTGTTCTAACATCATTTGATGGTTGTAAACAAGCATTATCCTCATACAATGTTGTTCGTTTCCAGTCTTCTATGGAAAAACATATCTGACCATGGAGAAATATTACCTGGTTTGGAAACAGGTGAGGGTTGGCAACAGGAAGGGCATCTGACTATAGAATATCTGCCTCAACAAATTCCATCAGATCCAAGCAAGGATGAAAAGGTGGACATCAAAACAATGATGTGTGTATATATATACAAAGACATGTCTTTATAAACTCTATGTAAACAGAGGACTTCTTGAAGCAAATCCAGTGGCATATACCTCCATACTGTTGTTGACATCAGGTAACCAAATACTGTGAACAGGCTTTAAACAGCATACTACAAGGTGTATACAAGAATATAAAAATATTACCTATATATATATAATTTTAAATGTGGATAAGTTCATATATAGTGGAAGGAGAAAAAGCTGGATATTTACAGGTAAAGACTTTTGGGGAAAGGACATTTATTTTAATGGCTAAAGAAGCATTAAGTATATTTGTCTCTCTGGCAAGGGGCTTCTTCATTTAAAACCTCAGTATTCTTGTCTGCCCATGGCATCCAACCTCGAATAAATCTGTGACTGCATTATATTTTTGTTGTTTATCTCCTATCTTGAACTTGTTTCAAGTCATTAGACTGCGGCCATGCTGTGGTACCACCTTTAAAGATTTTAGCAGAACGAATTGACCCCAGTGCTTATTTTTTAAAAGCCTGGTACTTATTCTATTGTTCACTTTTGCCAAACCACTAGGTTACAGGGGACGTAAACACACCAACACTGGTTGTCAAGTAGTGCTGGGGTCAAACAGACACACACAGATATGACGGGCTTCTTTCTGTTTCCATCTACCAAATCCACTCACAAGGCTATAGTAGACACTTGCCCAAGGTGTTGTATAGTCAGAAAGCAAACTTCTTACCATATTTTTAAATATCTGTACACCTCATTTTTATCAATTTCCAGCTTCGTCTCATCATCCCCACCCTATCTTCTAAAATCCTCATAGTCATGTAGCTGCTCCTCTTCACCAAGAAACTTGTTCCGTTCTGGCCACCTTTTCTCTCATATCCCTCCCCCCCCCCACCGTCTTTTAGCATAAAGCTGCCTCCTCCTGAGATTCGTTGTCTGGCAAACTGCATGGTGACTTCAGTGGTGATAGTGGCACCCAGTACATAATGTAAAGTGGTTGGCATTCGTAGGAAGGGCATCCTGCCGTAGAAACCATGTTGAAACAGAGACTGGAGGAGCACAATGCAGATCTTGGGCCCCATAGGAATCGGTCAAGCTATCCAACCCATGACTTGTATGAAACAAGGATATTAAAAGACAATGATCATTGGTACTAGGCTATGGCTAAGTTTAGCTTCAACTCCATAGCCACATGAAGAAGAAAAGAAAAGAGAGAGAAAGCATGTATATGCATGTGTGTAGATCAAGAAAGAGTATGTGTACATGCAAAGAGAGGGGGGAAGAAAGAAAGAAAGAATATAATGCATGGGAAAGAGAATTCCAAGAACTAAGAAATTTTCCAAAGATTTTTTGTTTTTTTGGAATCAACATCTGGCAAATTTTATTATTATTATTATTAATATTACGTTGCTGCCAAAAAATTTGAAAAATAATTATAAAATAAAACAAAAAACAAAAACAAAAATAGAAACAAACAAAAAGTTACAATTATTATTTGAAAGGGAAAAAAAAAAATTAATATTAATAATAATAATATTAATAATAATAATAATAACAACAACCACAAACACACAAACAATAAACCATAGAATTTAGCAGCAATTCTTTGCAGCAGTAACAAAGGTTGTATTTTGTTTCTTTTTTTGGTTTTTAATTCTTTTTCTTTCAGGAAAGAATGGTTGGTGACATCGTTTCAAGAATACATTGTCAATTATGGAGCAGTTCTGACTATGGTAAAATGACAGAAACATACATACACTCTTACATACATACACACACATATGTAAATATACATACATACATAGACAGGGTTGTAGGGATTTCCAATTTTTTTTTTTGTTTGTTTTGGTGGGGATGGGGCTGTTGTTGCTGCTGCTGCTGCTGTTGTAGTTGTCAAAATGGAATGGCTGGGAGAGGATAGGGTGGCATGAGAGAAAGACAGTGAAAAATATATTCAAAAAGGTTACTGTTTGTTAAATAGTAAAAAAAACTAAAACTCACTGTCAATTATTATGATTATTATTATTACTATTATTTTTATACTTCATTTTTATTTATTAAACGGTTTTGCTCCTTTTTTTTTGGTTTTGTTTTCTCAAAAATTGTTTATTACGTGATTGATAACTTGTCTCCTTTTCATACATATATGTACACACACACACACACACTGAAAAAGTTGGGTTGTGGGGGGAGTAAGAGATATACAGTGTGTTTGTATATATATATATATATACGTACATATGTATCTATCTATCTCTATGTATGTGTATATATCTACATATATATATATATACACACACACACACAAATAGATAGTTACTAAAAATGAGATAAAGAGAAACCAATGGGCAAAGACAGACAGATCAATATTTGAACTTTAATCTGCTTCATCCAACCCAAGTCACCGAAAACTTGGTCAGCTTTTCCATCTTCATAAATGATTCTGTCAGCTAATGCCAGTAAAATTTTATATATATATATATGCACACACACACACACATATCACTGTATCAACCAGCCTATCAGGTGCAATTATACACCAGTTACAATGCGTATACGTGTATTGTTGTAGCGTTCATATGATGATACCCCACAGGCTAGGCAGGTAGCCCCCTCCCCACACACAAATACCAGTCCATGTAAAAAGAACCTGTGCTGGTACCACATATAAAGCACCCAGTACATTGTGTAAAGTGGTTGGCATCCAACCATGCCAAAACAGACAAAATTGGAATCTAGGGCAGCTCTCCAGCTCCTGTCAAGCCGTCCAACCCATGCCAGCATGGAAAACGGACGTTAAACGACGACGACAGCAAGGATGATGATATATATATCATTTATTCATTTTACATCTGCTTACCATGTTAGCATGTATATCTTATCGAGGCATTGTTTCCTAACTGGATGCCCTTCCAGTTACCAACCCTAGCCCTTTTTTTTGAGTAAGGGATCTCCTATTTCATACATCTTCGAAGGTCTGAAGCGAGCTGACGATTTACTGACAATAAAAGTGATGACAATGACAACAATACTGCTTGTAGCAAGTGACTTTCATCGAGCACAAATGCTAACACACGACAGGCTTCTTTCAGTTTCCATCTCCCAAGGCTTCACTGGCCTGGGACTATAGTAGAAGACTCTTGCCCAAAGTGTTGTGTAGTGAGAATGAACCTGAAACCATCCAGTTGGGAAGTGAACCATGCCTGTACCTATATATGTTTCTCTTTCTGGCATTCTGTTAGTTTCGATGATGAGGATTCCAGTTGATCCGATCAACGGAACAACCTTCTGGTGAAATTAAGGTGCAAGTGGCTGAGCACTCCAGACACATAGTACCCTTAATGTAGTTCTCATGGAGTTTCAGCGTGACAAGGCTGACCCTTTAAAATACAAGTACTACTCATTTTTGCCAGTTGAGTGGACTGGAGTAAGATGAAGTAAAGTGTCTTGCTCAAGGACACAATGTGCTGCTGAGTATTGAACACCTGACCTTACAATCAAAAGCTGAATACCCTAACCACAAAGCCACATGCCTTCACAAACTATTTAAAACATCTCAGTGGGGAATAACACACTCGCACACTTCTTCCAAACGGACCCCCCCCCCCAAAAAAAAAAACAATATTGAGAATACTGACATTTATCTACAAGTAAAGTAAAGTATATAGCTTAGAATATAAACCTCTAAATCTAATCACACATCACAGAATATATGTAAAAATAGATGATGATACTGCATCATTTGCACCAACAGGTGAGTGATGTAGGAGCAATTAGCTTAGGCAAGGTGAGAAACTATAATCCATTCGGATGAGTGGAAGAAGTTATTTGAGAGAAAGGAAATTGCTTGATGAATCCCGGATTAATGATACTCCTTCGTCATTGAACTGTGGCCATGCTGGGGCACAGCCTTGAAGGTTTTTTTTTGGGGGGGGGGGGTTTAAAGTCAAACAGATGAACCCCAGTATTCAGTTTTCTAAGTTAGGTGCTTATTCTATCGATTTCTTTTGCCAAACTGCTGGATTATGGGGACAAACAAACCAACACCAGTTGTCAAAAGGTAGGGGAGGGAACAAATAGACGCACGCATATTTACAAATGGGCTTCCATATAGTTTAGGCATCAGATGACTGATCAGGGAGACCTATACCCCGAGGCATTCCAGCCATGACCATCCATTCTGTAATAATGCTTTTATTGAAATGTCATGTAAATTAATTTTAGTTTTAAGTAAATGTTTATAGAAAAGGTCTTTTATAAAAAATTTCGGGGATATTTTTTGGTAAAGCCTCTCACATGCCCCCTAAAAACCTGCAGTACATCACAGCTGACAAGTATCGTAGATTTGCAGTCCCTAATCCAAGACATTATCGAATATGTCCATTTTTAAGAAAACTTTTAAAGACGATAGGGTGTAATATATGGGAGATTTGGCTGCTTTTTCTAGTGGTCTGAGTGACCACATAAAGGCTCTTACACTGGCTCATGCCATCAGTTTGTGTTTTGTAAAGCAAACATGTACCCATATATGTAAGAATACACACACACACAACGTACCTTTCTTTGGGTGAGGGCATGTTCATCAAAGCCCAGTTAACCGGTGACCTTTATTTTTTACTTGTTTCAGTCATTAGACTGTGGCCAAGCTGAGGCACCGCCTTGAATTTTTACATGCCTGGTACTAAATCTATTGGTCTCTTTTGCTGAAATACTAAGTTACAGCGATGTACACACACCATCTCCAGTTGCCAAGCAGCAGTTGGGAGATAGACCCAAAGAGATGCACACACACACTTAAATATATACATACATATGATGGGGTTCTTTCAGTTTCCGTCTACCAAATCCACTCACAAGGCTTTGGTCGATCCAAGGCTATAGTAGAAAACACTTGCCCAAAGTGCCATGCAGAGGGACTGAAACCATGTGGTTGGGAAGCAAACTTCTTACCACACAGCCATACCTGTGCATCAATTTTAATTCAACAATTAATTACAACTAATAAATACTGTGCATTGCATAAGTTTCTGTCCTGATTTGGGGACCCAATGCATGAATGGATTAAAGAGATTGCCTTCTCACTTTCTCAGTGTAGATAAAATGTCTACCTTTATATTAATACAATAGAGTGATTTGAAGGAGATTGGGCTGCTATTTCTAAAAAAAACAAAAATGTTGATTGACAACATAGATGTTTACTTGTTGGCCTATGCCACCAAATTATATCTAACAGTCGGGTGCAACACTCACAAGTCTATCAGTCTCTAGGGTCTTGCTGTCACAGCAGTATAAGATGTGTGGTTTCTCTCTGTCTCATGACTAACACTTGGAATCTAAACACTCAGTAATAATAGCTTCTATCATGTGCTGTTTCTGAATTACAGTCAATCATAGATTGGCCTAGTCAATACCTTGAAGCCAAATACGCAATGAAGCTATCTCACATACACAGATTTAGGGACAGACAGGAAAAAATAGCTTTATATATATATATATATATAGTTCTTATTTATTTTGGGTCTAACTCATGTCCTGGAAATCTTTCGTCACGCATCTGTGACCTCTTCAGCGATACTTTTCATCTTGTTTAACTTACTCCATTTTGTTTTTTGTTATATCACAGCGGATTATATCCGATACTCAGACCCTTATGTAAATCGAGGCCAGGTATGGATATATATAGAAATGTATGCACATATATTCACAGACGTCCCAAAAGTAACCATACACCATTCATTCATTATATCGTTTTATCTCAGCAGACACTACCTGCTGCTTCAATATTGTTACCTCATTATTATTATTCATTTAAGATCACAGCATGTAAATGGTTTACCTCATCTAGCCGTACTGCGAACGCATGAGGCACATCCGTTTTCTGATTTTCAAAGAGGGAGTATTGTGGGTCAATCCGAGTGTGAAATTAGCCAGCGTAAGTTTACACAAAACCTTGGCATTCCTGTTGCCAAAGTCAACAAAAAGATCCATCAGCCAAGGAAAGGAATCAAAAGCATCTTGCTCGACTCGACCTCAACCCTGTGACTGGTGTCTTCGGGTTGTCAAACGGATTGTTGAAAATAATCCCCGTTGTAAGGCAGCTGATCTTGCAACGTAACTCCAAATGAGGCAGAGTATTGCTGAGGTACTTCAATCGACTTGGTTATTTATGGCTCGGTGCAGATGTGTCTCTTCAGATAATTTTTCAAAGCTTATCTCTTTGAATAAATCCTCTTTCGCTTGGTTATTTATGGCAGACTAAAATACAAGAAATTTTATTGATCACAACGATCGTTTTAACCCCTCGTGCTTCGATTCTACAATGGTGGGATGCTGTTCAACTAGTTACGGCGCCTCTCTCAGTGCAGATGTGTCTCTCCAGGTGATTTTTAAAGGGATATCTCATTGAATAAACCCTGTTGTGCGTTTTCGCGTGGTGATTTATGGCAGACTAGAATATAAGAAACTTTATTGATTACAACGATCGTTTCGACCCATCATGCATCGATTCCTCAGTGGTGGGATGCTGTACGACTTGTTGCGGTGCATCCCTCGGTGCAGATATGTCTCTTTATCAATGAGTATCTCATTGAATAAACCCTATTTCGCTTGGTTATTCATGGCAGACTAGCAAATATTCAATGAAGAAAAGGATATAATTTGTTTCAAAATGACGGTGTCTATTTACTTTCGAGATGTTTATGTATATGCATACATAATACATATGTTTATACATTCATAGTTGTATGCTTGAGGTATATTTGAACCCGCTCGAAAATGTTCACTGTATTTTGTCATGGAGAAAATTTTTCGCTGTAGACAAATAGGTTTAGATACACAGAGTCAGCTCACATCAGATTGTGGGATGCATGCATTTTGGAGTGATTAAAATCCTCTTCAGACACAGAAATCGGAAATGCAGACGCTGCAAAATGAGACGAGAAACAGCTCCCTCTTATTATGATATTCTCGTCTTTGTTCAATTACTGGTTGTGCAATTCAGCGGCTCGCCATAAATAAGATACAGGGTGACAGCGCAAAACAGAGATGTGGGTTCGAGTATTCCTCAACCATATTTGAACTGGTAATGAGTTTGAATACATAGCTGTATTTCAATATGTGTCTGAGTGTGTATGTATAGTCTCTGCCTAAGATGGTTGGATGTGATGTCAAGAGCGAGATTTGAAGTGAATTTAGAATTTTATCACAAGGACTGACCTGAGTCTCTGACAAAGAATGATACCATAATTTTAATTGTAATAATGGTTTGCCGTTACTTGCAAGCAAATACGATTTGGTAGCGTGTGCCACGTATTTGCTAATTGTTTTAGGTACCTGTGTAGAGGAGAGTAGACATAGGCATCCTCTCGATAGGTCTCGCCCATGACCTAGCGGAATATCGAGAATCTGACAGCTGGGGAAAAATGGACAGGGCCGCATCAGTATCATCATCATCATCATCATCCTCCTTTAACGTCCATTTTTCCATGCAAGCATGGGTTGGACGGTTTGACTGGGGCTGGCAGGCCGGGGCCAACCATGCTGTGCGTGTATATAAAGGTGTGTGGCCTAGTGGTTAAGTTGTTGATCTCAAGGCTATGGGTTCAGTTCCTGGACTGGGGAGCATATGTCCTTGAGCAAGACACTTCATTTCATGTTGCTCCAAGGTAGTGAGCTGTAGATGAGTATCAGCCTAGTGTTAGACCAGCTCTCTTTCATCCTCCATCTGTCATATTCTTAATGCTCTGCTGAGTCAAGGGTGGGAGAGCCAAGAGAGTATCTGTCTGCTCATGACTATATAAGCCCCCTAGAACGATTAGCAAAAGCACAGTACAAGCTATCAGGTCATACTTTTGATATGAGTTCTTTAATATTTGGGTAATGGTTTATTTTAAAATTGTGTAGTCATGTTTAACGATAAGATTGGGTATATGTCTGACCCTAACCCCACCAAGAGAAAACACCATTGCATAATCATATGGTTTACATCCCCATTTTCCCTGAATGCAAAAACCTGTGTAAGATCTTCTTTAGTTTTGTTGATAAACACTTGCCCCAAACACACAGATACAGGAATATATTTAATAGACATACCTTAAGGATCTCTTTTAGTTGTGCCCCTAGCATAAAGAAGATATTAGTAAGCCTAAACCTGAAACAGAGACAAGCTGCTCATGCAGGAGTAACACATGTCCATTTAAAGCTATTGCAATACAGAAACAGTTGTGTATGAAGTGCAGGTGCTGTCAAAGGATCCCAGAGGAGCGATGGATATGTGAAAATATGTAGGCATAACAGAAGATCCCTTCAAATTCTGCTTTAAAAATAAAAACTGCTTGTTTTATATCCAAGAAAGGCAAAATGTCACATCTCTGGAGAGGCATATATAGACACTGAAGGAAACTACTGCATATTACGACAGCAAGTGGGGGATATTAGAAAAGTGTAAACTTTACTTAACAGCTGTAGGAGATGCAGTCTCTGCTTGGTTGAAAAAAGGATCATACTAGAGAACTCTCTCCATCCAGGCAGATATGTAAACTGTAAAAGTGAAGATTTTTTTTTTTACTCCTGCCCTCAGATGCAAATTTGTTCTAGCATTTGGCCAACCACACCATGAATATAAGCATTTGAGCAGCCCCATTAGTTTTTTTTACTTTCTTTTTCTTGTTTTTGCCCTCACTGAAATATTAGGAATCGATATAGGACTTGCCACACCCAACTGTGATATAATATATAAATACATGTGTACATGACCACACATTTTAAAATTAACCCTATCCCACCATCCCTGTCTCCTTATCTCTACTTCAGCTTGCCCTTACCCTAGCCCCAACACCACCCTACAGGTTAATATCCACTACACTGTGGTAACCCATTTGGCTCCCAATCCAAGGAGCATAACTCCAATGAATTACAAAGAATTGTCCTCCCTGGGTTTTGACCTGGATGATTTTGTTCCATTTCTTTTTTTCAACAGCTGTAAGACCCACAAACTGGATGTGACTCTTTCAGACGTCCAGTAGAAAAGAGCTCACACCATACCATCCCTTTCAGATTTTTCTGATGATTGCTGGGGTCAAATAAATCTAGGTGAATACCTCTTTAAGCACTCCGTGGCGATTGAAATTGGTTATCAAAATTGTTCAGTTAAGGCCATAGTAATCGTCATCATCATCATCATCATCATCATCATTTAGTGTCTATTTTCCATGCTGGCATGGGTTAGGCAGTTTGACTGGAGACTGGCACGCTGGGGAGCTGCGCCAGACTCCAGTCCGTTTTGGCTTGGTTTCTGCAGCTGGATGCCCTTCCTAACACCAACCACTCCAGAGAGTGTATTGAGTGTTTTTCACTTGTCACTGGCACGAGTGTTTTTAACATGTCACTGGCACAATGTTTTTAACGTGTCACCGGCACGAGTGTTTTTAACCTGTCACCGGCACGAGTGTTTTTAGCATATCACCACATAGATTTTAATTTCACTTTCTGTGACATCAAATCTGTAAATCCAAAGTCCAAGCACTGAATAACTTCAGTATATTAATCACAGAGTATATTAGAAAAAAAACCCCCAAAGAATGAAGATTTATGAATGAATTAATCAGCTACATGTGTTTCAAATAGAATGACATAACCAAATTGCTGCATGTTCCAGTAGACACATTTATTTGATCACACATGCATATCATTTAATGTCCATTTTCCATGCTGGCATGGGTTGGATGGTTTGATAGGTGCTGGCAAGTCAGAAGACTGCACCAGGCTTCACTGTGTTGACATGGTTTTTATGGATGGATGTCCTTCCTAATGCCAACCACCTTACAGTATATGTAAGTATAATATATATATGAAAAGTATGTGTCATGACTGAATTGCTTGAGAAAAAGACAAAGAAGAAAGTATGTTGAATATTTTGACATTTTGCAGAAGTTGTGTTTTCACAGCTGTCTAAATTCTTTTCTGAAGGACACACAATGAAGGAGGTCATGGAAATTAAAAATGGATATGTGGGTAATTTACAAACTCACAAAAATATTTTTGAAGACTCATGGGAGAAACCTGAATGTAAATGGGATGCAAAAAATGTTATAACCACACATTTCTAAAATTGGAATATGCTACACTAACAGTCAACTGGGGAGAAGTGCAGGAGCACACACACACACACACACACACATACTTACATTTGTTTGGATTTTACATCTGTTTCTATGTTGGAATGTGTTAAACGAGACTTGTATATGTGTGTGTGTGTGGTATGTGTGTGGACATGGACTGTCTACACCAGACAGCTGAATTACTTTCACACACATGCTTCTACAGACTGTTCTACATTAAATGGCCAGACAAGGTTGCAGAGACAGAAGTGCTCCAGTGGCAAAACTCCCATCAATATTAGGATGTTTCTGTAGATTGGGTGAGTTTAACATTCCTGATGAGGTGACAACAATCAGCAAAATTCATTCTGGTTTGCAGAGTACTAGCATAGTGCTAGTGCAGCCTTTTTTCTCTCCGGCTGTTAGGGAGAAGCTGAGAGAGTGTCTGTGTTTGCTTGTAACTACACAGGTACCTATAACAATTGAAGCATGGCACATATTACATGTTACCAGGTCATACTCACAAGTGATGTCTATAGTTTATGTATAGAAAGCAACAGGAAAAGTATAGTAAAATTACCATGGAGAGCAGAATATCCAACTTTTATATTTTATATCCTGTCTGAGCAATTGATTGTCATTTCTTTTTCTCTCCTGTCATCATAACCTTGAAGAGGGTCTCTGACCAAAATATTGAAAACTCCACTACCCCACAACATTTAGGCCTAGTGGTTAGGGAACATACCTTCACAGTTCAAAAATCAGGATCTTTCTATTAAAAAATCTTGTTGTTCCCTCTAGATGCTACATTCCCTGTCCCATAAAATATTTTAGAATGAGGCTACTTATTAAATACTCTTTTATATTTGCTAAGTATAATATTTATAATAAGACAGTCTTCAATTTCTGTAGGATGTTACTGAATTATATTAACAGCATCCTGCAGATTAATCTGAATTCTGTTTCTTAATGTTATATTGTTATCAGTGACAAAAAGGAATTAGGATGTTGTGTCCAACAACTTTTCTGATGACTTAAAACTGAAGAGGTTAAATATTGGTGCTCCATGAGATGAAGTAGAAACTAATGTTTTAAATGGAGACGTTTGTTGAAGAAGAAAAGACTTCTACTTTATCTCACAGCACAACTAGCCATACATCCACATACCACTTCATTTAAATTTCAGTTTTGTTGTTGTTATTTTAGCGCAGATCAACCCTGATCAAGCAGGGAGGCCTATGATCAAAGATGCTCTATCTGTGCCCATCTTTTTTTTTTTCAGATACAGTATATCTAAGACTACATTATCTAGTGGGTCCTTTTCCCTTAAAAAGATATGTTGTAATTTGAGGGAGATTTGGCTGCTAATTCTAGCTGGTTTAGTAACCAGGTAGAGGCTCCTTTGTTAACTCACAGAACTCATATTTTTCTCAAACCATTGGCCTAGATATTCGAACTGAATATTAACTATCTCTCTCATTTATCTCAGAAGCACTATCCACTCTTCATCTTAGTAAAGAAGTAAATTAAAAAGAAAAAAAAATGTTGCTTTGCTTAACCCAGGTCAGCCTTCATCCACCAGTCCTATGATCAAGAGTGGTCTAGTTCTTAGATCCTGTCTTCTATTGAGGCATAGTATATCTAGCATTATCTTATCTAATGTATCTTAATTAAGGGTATATAATTTGAGGCTCATTTTGCTGCTATTTCTATTTGTTACTGATGCAGACCATCACTAGTTTATCAATTCTACTGATAATTATTATAATTTACTAACATTATTAATGGCGGCGAGCTGGCAGAATCGTTAGCACGTCGGGCAAAATGCTTAGCGGCATTTAGTCCGTCTCAACGTTCTGAGTTCGAATTCCGCCGGGGTCGACTTTGCCTTTCATCCTTCCGGGGTCGATAAAATAAGTACCAGTTT
>JAOPUL010003032.1:24340053-24358314 GCA_027564515.1 Octopus rubescens | reverse complement strand
ATGGAAAGGTTAGTCGATTAAATCTGACGCTTTATTCGGTAAATACTTATTTTATTGACCCCGAAGGGATGAAAGGCAAAGTTGACCTCGACAGAATTTGAACTTAGAAAGTAAAGATGGATGAAATGCTGCTAAGTATTTTGCCTGGTGTGCTAATGATTCTGCCAGCTCGCTGCCTTAAGATTGAGTAATAAAGCAGTGCAATATATAGTTACTTACATCCCAAGATCATATGGCCAACTTCATCTTTCATTCTTCGGGGGTTCACAAAGACAGTCCTCCTTCAACATTTAATTATTATATCACAAAGATATCATCATCATCAAGCCCTGGACATTACTGTCTTTAGTCTTAGGACTCCTAGGGCCAGTTATTCGGTTCCCCTAGTGTCTAAGTGACTGAGATCAAATTCCTTTGAACAAGATGTAGTCCATCACAGGGCTAATCATTTACAGCTGAGTAGACTGGAGCAATGAGAAATGAAATGTTTTGCTCAATAACAGAATGCACCACCCAGTCCAGGAATTGAAACCATGATCTTGTGATAAGTGCAACACCCTAACCAAGTGGTCAGGCATTGTCACTTGCTCAAGACAGCAGCATGGATAAAGCACCAGATGAAATGTCTAGTTGTTACATGCCGATCAGGCACTGAGGATTAGTGTAACAGTTAAAAACTGAGGTCAGTTTAATCTATTGCACCCTGCTCTGCTCAACATGTGCAACTGTGTAACCTACGGTAGCTGTGTATGTCAGCATCATTATTATTATTATTATTCTAATTTAGCAGAGTGTCAAATTGGATTAAATATTGTTCTCATAACATTGAAATTCCTACATCATAACAGTTGGAGTCCATGTGGTTTTAAAGTACAGGGGTGGGGCAGATTTGGTACAGCAAAGGGCAACATAGCTTGTGGTATTTAGTTACATTCCTTTATGTTAGGTGAGAGAGGGAGCAAGAGAAGGAGAGAGGGAATAAAGCAAGAGGGAGAAGGAAAGATAGAGAATGAGTGAGTGAAGTTCTAAAATAAAATAAGCCAATGGGGTGGGGGTGGGGGAGAGAACACCAAAAGAAACAGAAAAGAGTGAAATAGCTGAAGTGAGAGACCAAAAGAGAGATGGGGAGAGAAAGAGAAAGAGATTAGTGATGGGGGGGGGAATTTATTTGAAATCTAAATTGTGTTCTTGATAGTTTTCACATTTATTTTTCTCTATTTGTTTCCTTTAGAAAAATAAACCAAAGATAGATGTTGCCAGAGAAGAATAAATACAACATTCTAAAATTATAAATGGTTTCTAGACCAAAACAATGTTAAGGGTGTGTGTGTGTGTTACCATCAACTGTATAAAGAGAGGGAGGAGTAGATAGTTGAATGGATAAGATAATAAAAAAACATTGCAAAGCAAAAAGAAACAAAGAAACTAAATGAAGCCTGTCACCCCCCCCCCCTCCTTCCTTTTCCTAATACTACAGCATCCACAAGACCTATTGCCATTGCCAGTACCAAAAATTTCATTAATGGGAAGCAGGGGAACAGACAGATATATTTATTATGTGATTAGGGTAGTTGTGCCAAAAAAAAAAAAAAAAAAAACCTCAGGAAAGGTTTGCCAAAAACTACTGTCTAGTACAATGACACCCCATCACACATACACACACACCAATGGTAAAGAAATCTTAACACACATTTAAATTGTATGGCGAGAGAGAGAGAGAGCAATAATCAATACTGACAAAAACTTTTGGGGCAGCAAAATTAGCAGAGAAAAAAAAAGAAAAAGAAAAGAACAGAGGAAGAGAGTGAGGAAGATGATTTCCAAATCCCATTTAAGGTCATCTGTTTTGCTTTCTGCTGTGATTTGATAAAATATTAGAATATAGACTAGTGTTTCCCAACCTCTTAACTCTTGGGGGGAACTCTTTAAATACATTCCATGTTATGGGAAATCCCTATATGAAGAGTTATTACGTATCTTTAATCATAAAACTGCCTTTGCCACAAAGAAGCTTTCAGAAATTTCATTTTAATGAAAACCTTTGTTTTGACCTAATTCCCTTACAATTAAAATTTCCATTAAGATTCCCCCACCCCCACCCACCTATAGAGATTCCTTACTATTTACAGATGCCAGGATTTCCACAATTTTATAGCATATACCATGTATGTATCTTTTATCTTTTACTTGCTTCAATCATTAGTCCGCGGCCATGCTGGGGCACCACCTTGAAGTGGAACAAACTGACGCTTGTCTTTTTTTTTCCCTTTAAGAATTAAACACACCAATAACTTAAAAACTACAACTGATGCTAAACCATTTATCAGCATTTCTCATGGAACCTCAGAATTCTAGTGAAAGTGCATGGCCTAGGGGATAGGGTGGTACACTCACAATCACAAGACCATGATTTCGATTCCAGACTGGGTGGTGTGTTGTGTTGTGTTCTTGGGCTGGAGCAATGGGAATTGAAATGTCTTGCTCAGTAGCTGTAAATGAATAACCCTGCAAAAGACTGGCGTCCTGTTCAGGAAGGGGGGGGGTCTTTGTCACTTATGTGCCATGGAAACTGGGTAACCGGCCCTATGAGCTCTAGGACTCAAAACAGTAAAGCCCATGAGGATGATGATGATGAGGAGGCAGAGGGGGATCCCAACCCAGCTGGGAAACAGCGATATAGACAAATGAGTATCTCTCTTTCAAAATCACACACGCACATATAATTGGCCAATAATACTGATTTTTAACATTAGTATTAGGCCAAAAAATTTCAGAGAGGGCAAAGTGTGAAAAAAAAAACAAAAATCAACACCGGTACTTAATTGGTACGTATTGTACCAATCTGGGATGTCAGAACAAATCATCAAAATGCAATTTCATCCACCACCCTACCTATTTTGGCAATCTCCACCCCCATAGCAACAAAGCTTTGGAAGCTAAACCTAAGTGCAGATGGTAAGCTGATGAAACAAGTTAGGATACACAGCTTTTCCTTTTGTTTGCCTTTTCCCCTTAAGATGAAGTGAAAACATGTTTGTTTTTTTCTTAAGTAGTTAATACAAATAATTATACAAAAGATGATTATGTCATTATTCTTTGCAACAACACTTCATTAATCACACACACACACATACATACATACATACATACATACATACATACATACACTTGTTAAAGTCTTTGGACTGTGGCCAAGCTGGAATGCTGTAAAATGTAAGGCACTGGAAGAAATGCGACTTGATAATACTTTCTACTAAAGCATGGTACAACAAATTGAATGGTCTGCAGTACCTGTCTGATTCTTATCTATCTGGGTGAAACTAAATACTGAAAAATATTTAGTCCAAAATACTTTATTAGTTTCTGCCATTCTACCAGCCTAGTATCAAGAATTAAGGAAGTGTAGCAGCTGCAATTAAAAGATATAATAATAATACTAATAATAATAATTATGAGGATGATGAAGAAAAGCTTTAGATGTTTTCACTTATCTCAAACAGTAAGACAAAGAGAGGAAACTGACTGAATCAAAGAGAGATTTCAGCTGCTGTCTGCTCACAAACCAATTTCTCTAACATCTTTCCATAATATCAAACAGCTTTACCAACTTTACATGCCAGCATTGATTGCTTTGCTTTGTTTCATTATGGCTTAGCCAAGAGGAAAGGACAGTTGCTCTTTAACCTCACAGGCCCTCCAAGATTTCTGTGATCGATATGCTTCAACTAGAATATCTCTAAATCGATGTTTATGGGGGGGAAAAAATGTAGGAAGGGAGGAAGTTCCACAGGGAATGCTTGAATATTCTGGGGAAAGAAAGATTAGGTACAGGAGATGGGGCAAAACAAATTAGAAGTGCCAAAAAGGAGAGGGGAGTGCACCAGGTGGGCCTGAATGGAATTGGAGACAGTATGCAATAAAGTGTGTACAAGCTATTGTAATAGCAGTAGAATAGGCCTGGTAAATGGGTTTTTGTCAAACTTGATTGACAAATACTCGTGCTAGATTACACGTGCACACATGTGGTGTCATGTGCACAAATGTGAAAAAAACAAAACAAGAAAAGAAGAGGTAATATAGTATAGCCTGCAAATGCATAAGAGAAGTTGTGATAGTAAAAAAAGACATTGTCTCCCATGTCAACAGGAGTAATATGATTCAATGGTGGGGACTGGTGAGATCATAAAGCAAGAGACTAAATGATACTAAGCAGTTAGTGCAGCTATTTCCAAAATAGATCGTATATATATATATATATATATATATGCACGCACACACACATACACAAAATCAATCATCTAATAGGGAATTAAACAAAGTAAAACAATAACAAAAAGACAAAGAAATACCACAAAGATATCGATTAAGGAGGCTATTGTGGGATGACATTTTCCTATATGATTAAATTATTTTCAATAATAATCATTTCTTTTTCACTAGATTTAAAGTTTTTGTTGTTCTTGTTATTTTGTAGAGGAAGAAGAAATGTGGTTGATATAACAATTACTATAATGGAAGGTGAAGTTGATGTTTGGCAAGATTTGAACTCAAAACAGTGAAACACAAACTTAGATAGGAAAAGAAGAAGAATATTCATTCAGTATAGTTCTTCGCTACTGACTTGGCTATCTCCCTTATCTTCATCCATCCATCCATCCATCCATAATAAGAACTATTTCAATTTGGAACAGCACAACACTAAATGTTGCCGATCTAATTGCCTGGTAAGCGATTTGAGCCGAGACTGTGTTTGAACTAAAACAATTACAGCGTAGAAGATGCATATTAGCTATTCAAACATACACACAGGCTGTTAACTTAAACCTCTAGCCTCTAAACTGGCCATATCTATTCTCTCATACCTGCTCTACAATGTTGTTTTAGAAATAAACAATCACATCACCAAAATCTCAAAGCTACAAGATAATGCACAATTACTTCAAAACAATGTGAATAAATAAGCATTACATTTGACAGAGTAATCTGAATGTTAAAGGGTTAAATATTTGGTGTCAAATATTTGTGACCTGGTCACAAACACAGTTCCACTACAACTGGTTTGAGGCAATGCTGTTGGTCAGCATATTTAGGTTTCAGAGTTATACATATAATTTGATTTATATAGGTCAGTCATTTTGCTTGCCATTGCCTGCAGCTTATAGTTAACACTGTATTTGGTTGTAATTCACATGCCTTCTAATTATCACACTAAATGCCCATCACCAGGCCCCAGAGTAGTGTATTTTTCTTCAAAAGGCATTTATCAATTACTGGGCTGTGCAAACCTGCATAAATACCAGAGCCAGAAGTAAAAATAGTACACCGATATATTAAAAAAAAGAGATGGTGACTAAGTACACAGAGGGTTTTATGTTCTTCCAAGAAATGAAACCGAAAGCTTAGAGAATACCTGATGGAAGAACTTAGCATCAGATTTTATATCCTCAAACCAAATCTCTTTTCAGAAAGTCATTTATATCTGAAGCTTTCTCTGTAACACAGGATTACAAACATGATAGCTAATTTCAGAATAGAAATAATTCTTTCTACTATAGGCACAAGGCCTGAAAGTAGGGGGGGGACTAGTTGATTACCTCGACCCCAGTACTCAACTGGTACTTATTTCATCGACCCTGAAAGGAGGAAAGCCAACCTCAGTGGAATTTCAACTCAGAACATAAAAACAGATGAAATACTGCTAAGCAATTTATATAGTGGGCTAATGTTTCTGCCAGTTCACCATCTTAATACTACTACTACTAATAATAATAATCCTTTCTACTATAGGCACAAGGCCTGAAATTTTGGAGGAGGGGGGCTGGTCAAGTACATCGACCCCCAGTGTTCATCTGGTACTTATTTCATCGATCCCAAAAGGATGAAAGGCAAAGTCAACCTCGGCAGAATTTGAAATCTGAACATAAAGAAAGGCAAAATGCTGCTAAGCATGTTTGTTCAGCCTTCTGAAGATTTGGCCAGCTCGCTATCTTCATAATAATTAAATTTAAAAAAAAAAACAGGAAGCTGTACTGAAAACAGTAATTATTATTTAGGGGTTGCACATATGCTAAAACGTGGTATTTAATGTGAATCAACATACAGAAAAAAAAACAAAACAGAAAAAAAAAAACCCCAGACTAATTGACAATAAGCAAGTAAATCTCACCATCCTACCAGTAACCCAAAGAGGAAAAAAAATGTTCATATTCTTAAAGCTAAACACCTGAATACCTTCAAATACTAGATGAAATAGCTCAGTCAAGTTTTCCACACAATTGCTAAAGTATAGATCAATATTATCTATTACCTTTCCACACATTTCTCCCACTAAAACTAGTTCTAGTTACCTTGTTATATTCTGACTATTCTACAAGTTAAAGCTTTTTATGCTTGGAGATAATTTGGCATAAATACTCGATGAAGAATAAGTTATGTTGTGTGTGTGTGAGAATGAGGAGAAGAGAAAGAGATAATGTGTATAGGTAAACAAAAGCTATTGTCAGACTAGTACTAATAGGTAACAGGGTTAATATTCTAAGTAACTATTAAAGCATTTCCACAAGCAAAACAGAAGCCAAACCAAAACTTTAAAGGAAATCTTATATGCGCGCACACACATATATACACACAAGCAACCTTATGGCAGATCCTGTACATGAAAGAAATAAAAAAAATTTAATCCATACAAATATATCCCAATAATAAAAAGAAAAATAAAGGAAAAACAGAAAATACCAATGTAAAAAAAATATATATATATATAAAACCCAAGTAAAGAAAAAAAAATATAATCCCGAAAAACATTTTAGAGCGAAAGAATATGACTGACCTTAGAAGTTGCACTGAAAATAACACTCTGTTGACAATAATAATAATAATAATAATACCAGTGGTGGGTGGTAATAATAATAATGATAATTATGCTGTTTATCTATAAACTAGTGATATGAAGTTTTATGTAATTGCCGAGAGCAGAATTATCAAAGGAACCAACTTCCTTGTCCTCAAGTGCACGTTCTCTAAACTGAGATGCATTCACAGCAGAATATCAAATATTTCCCAATCAGTCGATACAGCTTCTTTTCCATTTCTGACAAAGACTTGTCAATAACACAGCTGAAACATGATAAATCAGCCAAGAAGCAGTTGAGGGGGGTTGCCAGAAGAGAAAGAGAGAAAGAAAGAGAAGAATAGATGGTAAGGGTGAGAGAAAATAACTTTTTAAATTTAGTATTATCTTTCTTATTTGCTCCTCTGCCCTGTTATCTGATTATGTGTTTATTTACAACTTAATACAAAACCCTGATGCCAAAAGCAATCTAAATTTATCAAACTTACAGCAACAAATCAAATTATTAACCACACTTCTTTTTTCTTTAAAAATTATTATATTCACACTACATTTTAATTGGTGTATTAGTCAATAGTCTTCAGGTGTTATATTTTTTCTGTTTTTATGCACATTTTCTCAGATTAGAAGTTAAATCCACAAAACTACTTACACACATCAAAAATATAATGTTTGGAAACTATACTAAAAGCAAAGTAAGTATATTATTTCAACCATCAATACACGTTTTCATCTACTTTGCTGTTTTTGCTTACTAACTACTGGGATGGTTTTCTTTAAGTTTGGCTTTCTGCATACTTTAGATGTCAGAGTAATTGTCTTTATAGACACACAATTCCTCCTACTGATGACAAAAATCTCATGCATGGTTTAGCACAGATGTTCAGCCAGGCAAACTGAGGCAAATAAAACAATGTACTTCGCTGAGGAAGAAGAGTGATGAATGTCAATAATGAAGAAATAATAGGGATGGGAAGATGCACAGCAATATAAATGGGTGGCAATGGTAGATCCAGAACACTGCCATCTGTTGCCTCGCAGGTAATAGGATCAAAGCGAGATAGAGTATTATAAGCAAATGAGTGAGACAAACCCAAACCTGGATATGAACCATGGCCATTACTAATCCTTTTTATGACCGTTTTCCCATCTATAGTATCACTTGTAGTAGTCCTTTGTGATCTTCTTTGTGGGATTCAATCCATTGACATCAATCTTCATTACTTTATCCTTGTCTTCCTTAGTATCTTTCTTCCACAGGTTCCACCCAACCAGAATGATTGGCACTTCTTTATCTAAACATATCACATATCCGTACCAATGTAGTATTTCTCTCTTGCAACCTAAACCCAATTCAGTTTACATCCAGTTTTTCTCAACTCAGTGCGTTTGAATGGCAGAGCACTAACATAACACAAAAATTATAGCATGCTCACTGCACTTCCTGTCAGCCATGACATATCTTCTGCATTCAAGGCCCATGTCTTGCTACCATGCAGCATGACACTTTGTACACATGCAACATCTAGTCTGCTCTTCACTTTGAGAAGGAAACCCTTTGTAGAGATAAATTATTGCTTATACACATACAGTATTACATAACATCTTTCCTGTAGACTGTTCTGTTCACTTCCTGTCTTGTGTTGTACTTCAAAGAAACATTTTATTTTAAGTTAATATTGTAAATATTGATAACCATTTACGTTATAATTCTTTACTTTTCATATTCTGGGCTGATTTCATTTAGAGACAGAGCAATTTTAGTGTGTTACTGGACAATGTTAGACACCCCTGGAGCAATCTGTCAGCCAGAGGTTAAGTGGGTACTAAAATACTTAAGATACTCATATGTAACAAGTGGTAGTAAACAATGTTAGATCATCCGGTAAGATGCTTATAAGAACTGATTTGATGGGTTAAGTCATTCAGAAGTACTTTGGCGAAATTGGTAACATGACCATCCATTATAAGAAATACATGGTTCAAATCCTGGAGGCACTTTTGTTCAATTTTTCATGTCTTAGGTCATACTTTTAAATGCAAATTTTAAGTTTATATTATAAAGATTCTATTTATATACACACATACATGGGGTAGGGTGGGAGTGCATTAGAGAAGTGTTACTGCAACAACACAATTATCCTAAATCACATTCAAAAGAGCTGACTGGCATAGATTCACTCACCGACATACTTGAACTAATTGCCCACAACACATACAGTTTCCATGCTATATCTCTTTTGTCCCTACTACAGTGGTCTCTGCTCTCCCCAAATAAATGAGCTGCCTACCTTCTCCTAGTCTCCATGTAAATCCACTCATCTCCCAGTTTCCATATTAAACATTTTGGCCAGTCATGTATCCCCTCAAAAATTCTTTCCTTGCAATGTTACAACATTATATCAACTGTATTAATCTCACCAATCTCAAAGACCCTGCAAAGGCCAATGCCATTTCCAACACCCTACTTTGACTACACACACACACACCTATCATTGTTGCTGGCAAGGGTTAGATTAAACTTATTGAAGCAGTATTCTATGACTGAATGTTTTTCTTGTTGCCAACCCTTCTTTCTTTTTCAGGTAGAGTACTTTTATTCTACCAGTCATCCCATGTTAACTTATATTTCAATCAGAAAGCTTTGCTCAGCCCGAGGGTATAACAGAAGACACTTGCTCATGATAGCACAAGATGAGATCAAACTTGGAACCCCATGGTTGGAAAGTGAGCTTCTTAACCATACACCAATGCCCCCACCCATATATATGTAAGAGCCAACGTACTTCATAACATCATCATCATCTAACATTCTTGTTCCATGCTGGCATGGATTGGACAGTTTGACAGGATCTGATGGGTCCAAGGCCTGCATCAAGCCCCAATGTCTTTGATATCGTTTCTATGGCTGGATGCCCTCCTTAACACCAACTACTCTACGGCATGTACTGTTTATTTTTTCGTCCCACCAGCACTAGTGAGGTCCCCATGCAGTTTGCAAGACTACAAACCCTGAGAGAGAGAGGGGGGCAGTTTCATTCTAGGAGATAAGGGGTTAAAGAAAAGAAAATCCCACCATGAGTGTATATCTGAAAATACGTCAAGTAGCAGACGAGTGTATTGAAACAACCTGGAAATTATGTATTCAAAAATTAGAACAGTTGTGTGTAGAGGTTGTGCATGTATTGGGGGGGGGAGAGTTAATGCCAGTAGACACTTTTAATTTCTTCAATGCACTCAATCACACAACCACAACAGACATTCGGAATTCTGTTTTCAGCTGACATAGTTCACAAAGACCCCCCACACACACACACACACACACACAGACACACAAGCAAGGGTCAGCATAGCTCTACCATAACTGCCAAACTCAAGTCCTTTCATTAATTGGAGTCATAAGCTCTAGAGATCTGTTACAACAAGATTAGAAATTACTTGAGATTTAATCTAGAAATAAATTCTAGTCAAATCAATTAACTTTGGCACCGTCTATGTGTGTGTGTGTGTGTGTGTGTGTGTGTTAGTTATATGATTTCTCTTTGTATACTAACTGCCAAATCTACTACAACCGCCATAAGATTTACTTTGGATAGTGATTGATGTACATAATTAAGTTAGCTGCAATTGAAATCCTTTAGTTCTTAGACCAACATATTCTTCCAAGGAATTAATTCATTGAGATGCTGTGCACCATGGTGCATAATTCTCTTACAAAAGCATAAGTTAAAATGTTTCCATTTCAACATATCTCCAAAAATCAGAGGAGCTTTTGAGGACTGATTTTTAAAGGAATTTGGTTTCTGAGATATTTAATATAAAACCCTTTAGCATTTAAACTGACCATATCTGGCCTAAATATTCTACTGGTTTTATGTTTAAACCAGCCAAATCTAGCCTCTCACACCTACCTTACAATGTCATTCTAAAAATAAACAATCACATCATTGAAATCTCGAAGCTACAAGACTAATGCATAATAAATTCAAAACAAGGTGAATAAATAAGCATTACATTTGACAGAGTATTCTGAATAATAAAGAGATAAACCTCTCCAGGGATAGGAGGATAATCTATCGTAGCTCACATTCCCAGATGACATCTTAACTACTTTCAGCAGCTAAGTAAACTGAGATAATGTAGAATTAAGCAAACCTTCTGCAAATACAATGAAAGGCTTGTGATGGATTTTCAAATCAGACTCCCATTGAACTGTTATACACAGGCACAAATACTACACAGCAGACCACAGCAAAGACTTCAACCATGTAGGACATACAAATCTCCCACTTATGGACACTGTTTCTCATCTATTGGATCAGTAGTTCACTACCTGGTCACACTATTGCAGCATATATTGACAGAGCTTTTCCCACTCCACTCTCAACCAACTCTGGTGCTCTCCAGGATTTGGTTTTGTTTCCCCATTCTTTTCTTTCTATGCCTCAATAACCTATTTACTGTTACATTCATTAGCATCCCATTCTTATGCAAATGATATACGAACCTTCATTCCTCCAAAATCTTCCCCAATCAATGCATCATACCCATGGAACCTTAGACTCCACATGCTAAACCTGCATTGATTCTATGAATGGAAACCCTGAAATCATCAACCAGTGAGGCCATCATCACTCCAAATATTGGGCCTAACTATCACCAAGGATCTCTACTGGTGAAACCACATCCGTAACATATCTTGTATTGCATCCCAAAGAGTGTTGCTCCTCTTCAACAAACATGCAGTAACTACTATGCATAGTCTATCCTTCCCAGTACAGTAACCCTGTTGAATGTTCTCCCTGCTTATGTGTTTCCTGCAGTTGTTGATCTGATCTGCAATAATTTAAATGGAACATTGACAGCATCATGTTCTCAGAGGACTTACTTAGATCATAGGTGTTGTCCCTCAGACTCAGCAAGTGAAAAAGAAAATAAATATATATATATATATTAGTGTGTGTGTGTGTGTGTGTGTGTGTGTGTGTGTGTGTGTGTGTGTGTGTGTGTGTGTGTGTGTCTCATCATTATTTTACATCTGACTTTCCATACTGGCAAATGCACAAAACAAACAAACAAAAAAAACTATTGTTGTTACTATTAGTTGAATGACAATGACTAGAAACTGAATTAACTTGGTGCAGGGCAACCCTGACCAAACAGTTCTATGATAAAAGATGTTCCAGGAGTGATTATTCCCATCTTTTTTTCCAGGCATAGTATATCTAGAACATTATCTACTGTGCCCTTTCACTTTTTAAAATGATCAGAGTGTGATTCAGGAGATATTTGACTTGTATTTCTAGTAGGTCAAGTTTGCATAAAGGTATTCCAATTAGCATCTGAAAAAAAGCATACTAGTGGTAGTCTACAAAAGTCCCAAGTCTATAAAGTGCACAAAATGAAATAAGTTAGTATGCCGTGAGAAGCAAAAATTCCATAATTCTAGAACTGAATTACTGTGTGTGTGTGTGTGTGTGTGTGTGTGTGTGTGTTTAAGAATTCCTTACAATTTGTTATTATTGTCATCATTATACTTCTAATGAGCCATGCCCACTTCATAGCTTTGATTGCCCATTGAAACCATTTCGCTTCACTTATGTTGTAAATGCCCCCCCCCCCCTAGCCAAAGTTAAAATCATTACAACTTCCTGTCTCCTTCACAAAACAAACAAACCCTCAGCTGCTTTAGTTCTTTCTTAACAAATAAATGTTTTTCTCCCCCAATAATCCACTTATTCTCTCCTATTTGTATTGTAGTCATCACAGTACACAACTCCACTCATTAGGGCAGGTCATTTGCTAATTGTTATAGTTCTCTCTTGCTCGCTCCACTTAATTCTTTTTTTTTTTTTAAAGCAGGCATGATGCCTTACAAAGAAGTAAAAGTGCTGCCATGTGATGTCTTCACTGAAGTTTTTAGGAATAAAAAGTGAAGTCACTTCAATTATTAATCACAAATCAAAAAATGAAGCTTGGGATTTTATTTGAAAGAATACCAGACTAAAATGCTGACTCACTCAGAGTTAATATTTCTTGGTTGCTCTTTGAAGCTCAAAAATCGGTGCTGCCGATAATGGCTAAGTGGCTGTATTTAATAATCCAGTGTGATTCAGCAAATAGCCTAAGCAGCCACATTCATCAAATACCTACTCTCCAACCAGCAGACATTTTGTTGGCTTTTTTTCTTCACTTAAAATTGATCAGGAGCAGCCTATCAATGTGAAACTTTTCATCCTTAATCATTCAAGCAGCCCTCATCATCATCATCATCATCATCAGTACAATCACCACCACCACCACCACCATAATAATTGGCAATAGTCTGGCTAGATTCCCATACCCATATGGTTGGTGCCAGACAAAAGGGATTAAACTCCTACGAAAAGGAACTAGTGTAACTAGTATTGGAGTAATTTGAAAGCCCTGACATAATGCCTACAGCATCTATTTAAATCAAGAAAAACATTGGAAGTGCTCCAAGCACCATACAATACTGCACGTCTACACTAGACATCTCTACTATATAACTGCGCTACATAAAAAGAGAAAAAAAAAAATTCTCAAAGCTACAATATCTCAAAGCTACTATGCCTTTTAATATTTCATAAGTCTATATGCCATAAAACTGTTTGACAGTCCCAGTAGCAGTAGAAAGCAGGTCTGATGATTAGGAGCTTAGAATGCCTAATTAAGAGTCATACAACTAAGACTTTATATTTTCTGCATCCTACACCATCATATATTTCACAGTGGAGCTGCTGCATACATACATTCATACATACATACGACCATGCACGACTGGCTTTGCTTCTGTGAACACTGACAGTGTGAGTCGAACCATGGATACAGGCAGATCAAAGCAATGAGTCATGAACACAAAAAAAAAAAAAAGTGAACTTGGATGACTAAGAGCATAATACAAATGTTAACAACTGAAAAACCTTTCAGTACTGAAATGGTGTGTGTGTATTGTATGTGCTGTATGTGCGTTCGAGTGTGAGCGGAATATACATAAACATAAGTCTCTGGTGCAACTAGTTTGAAAGATTTGTAGGTTTCACACACACATATGATCACTCATCCACATACACGATCACTTGCATTTGTGGTCCACAGCTTCACTATATGCAATCGGAATGTCTGTGCCTGGTACCCAATTCCTGATGAATGTGCAAACTGAGATAATTGAGAATCAATTGTTTTGCCAAGAAACAATGAAATGCTGACAGTGGAAATGGACTCGCAACCCACAAGAAAATAGTCCTGTCTTATGCACACAGCCAATTGCCTCTACACACACATATCTGATATGTGTGTATGTACAGAACTAACTAGGCGTTAATACCTTGTCTTTTAAACTAAACATTGAACATAATATTCAACAGAAATATAACATGCTTTGGGACGTATAGTATTTGTGAAACCTCATAACCTCAGAAAATTTCACCATCAATGAATACCCCATATGCATGCATGCATGTGTGTGTGTGTGTGTGTGTGTACATGAATTTACATATATATATATATATACACACACACACACACATTATGTATGTGCAGATATATGAAAAAGTAATTTTAAATGCATTGTTTACAGCTATCATGTAGCAGTAATTTTTTTTTGTTTTAGAAAAGTTGGTAAAATTTCATAAAGTAGAAAGAAATATCTTTATACTACAAGATCCTTCCTGATTCTAAATACTCAGCTGTGTGGCAGAAGCCGTCTGCAAATTAAGATTTGTACGTCTGATGTAGCTTCTTAGCATTCTAATGATAAGAAGGATTTCAATGCGTTTCAGCTGCTATTTTCTAGCAGATAGAGCAACCATGTAGGGGGGGTTAAATGGCTGGTTTCTCCACATGCCTAGTAGAATCCTAACTTATTGATACAATATTACTGTTGTCTACATTTGAGGAAAGTCTTCCTTTGCACTCCTAAGGTCTGATCTGTTTTGTCTCAATTATATTTGATGTGTGTGTGTGTGTGTGTGTGTGTGTGTCACACACACACATAAGTATCTTCAGCACCTTTTGTACAAGACAAGCCTTAATCAGGGAGGTACGGAGGGGGAGAGAGAGAGTGAGAGAGAGAGAGAGATTGAGATTTAAAATGCAAGTTCTCATTTTTATCATTCGTAGTTATCTTTCATCCTCCCCGTTAGGATTCACAATTAAAGATATAACAACTATTTCGCTCTTGGATTTTCCATAACAGTATTTAGAAATAATAAGCTAGGACATTCCTTTTTGTTCGAATATTAAAACATTACAAGTGAGAGGTTTCTAGTAGCTCAATTTAGCAAAGTCATTTTTGCCTTAAAACCCTTAACTGTAGTTCATGTCCAAGGGAGGTAATTCATTCAATTTTAAGATGATAAATCTGTTCTTTTTTAGTTCTATTAAGAAAAGAAAATAACTCCTTTATGAAAATAAAAAATAAGAATTAAGATAGATTACTGCATTTGACCTTTGTTACATAGCTACAGTAGTTCTACAAGTGATGTTAAAAATAAATTGCAAATTAAAATTTGAGTCCACATGCAAACGAAAGTTAAAGACTAGTAAAACAGTAAGGGATTTTCAGGTAAAGGATTTTATTGGAGTGTTACTTTGACAGTACTGGTAGAACTACATGGGGACACACATACACAAAGCTTCACTTGCAGTACTGGACTAACAAAATAACCTTTGAAAGTGCAAATATAATAAGCTATACAACCACTTTAGTGAATATAGTAGTAACACAAGATGGAGTTAGGAATGAGTGTAATGGAGTTAGGAATGAGTGTAACAGATTCATCATCCACTATCATTCATGGCAATAATAAAATTAATAGAAACATATTCATGATTTTGTGTGGCCAAGTATATGACCTACCTGAAACAAAGAGAGAAGTGTGTTGATCTGTTTGCAGTAGTTTCTTTTTTTACTATCTATTATATAAAGTGTAGACACACACAAGAATATATGAAGGAAATGAAAATGAACCAGAGAACTTGTGTATATGTGCCTAGAAAAACTGAACACAAAATTGTATAGTTTTGGGTTTTGTTTTGTTTACTATAAAAGACAAAAAAAAAGAGAAAAATTTATTTTTCAACTAAGACAAAAAGTTATTGTTAATACAGAGTATCAAATACTTTTAGCATTAAATTATTGAACATAAAAGAAAAAAGCTACCTAGAAATAAATGAGGATGCCAAAAAAGAAAAAAAGTATTAACTAATTTTTCTTTCCAGCAACAATAGGAGATAATACCAGACTAGTTTTAGTCTTATTCTGGTCTTATCAGTAAATCATACCCTTCATAATACTTAAAACAGTGATGAAGGAATCTTTCAGCAAATGTATAAAATTGAACATTTGGTGGCTGTCTATCATATTTTGAAATATTTTGTTGAAAGAAAACCTACAGAATAACACAGAATAAGATAGACAAAATTTCAGAAACCAATGAAAATTTGTCAGGGATAATGAAGTTGCTAAAAACAACTTTAATCAACAAATACTTGAAAAACTAAATTGTTGGCAACAAAACAGATGTGCAAATTGTCTCAGTAAAATGCACACAGATGCATGTGATGTTTGGTGTGCATGCATGTGCATGTAAACTTCTGCAAAATACAAGTGTGTTTCAAATTAGTATTCTTCATATTCTGGTTCTTTCCAGAGATTCATAAGGTTTTTTTTGTTTTTTTTGTATTAACCCACCCGGTCATATTTCACATTTAGAAGACTTACATACTGAGCCAATCACAAATATATTTTCCTCTTCAAATGAAGGGGAAGAAAATGGTAAAAAATAAAATACTGAAAACAAAAAGAAGAGAAAATATAAGAGAAACTTTTTGCAAAGTTGACTCAAACTAAAACTTACTCTCTTTTTTCTTGCTTTAATTTCTGTCTTTTTCTGTTCAATATCCTTTTGCATCTCAGCATACCAGAAATCAACAAAGAAGTGAGAATCTGTATAAAATTTGATACTATCTTTTCCATCCTCCCTGTAAAAAGAAAGAAAGAAAAAAGTAAGAATATGTTAATCATTTTATTATAATAACTTTTAAGTTTGTTTTTAACATAAGTAGAAGGCCTGGAATTCTTTGGGAGGGCTTGGGGTTAGTTGACTGAACTGACCTCAGTACTCGGTTGTTACTTTATCAAAAGCAAAGTTGACCTCTAAAAAGATAGAACAAACATTACATGGTACTTTGATGCTTTAAACGATTCTGCCAATTCACTGTTTTGATTTCTTTAATTAATAATAATAATTACTTCTTGTAATGATGAGGGGGACAGTGCAAAGGTAACTGAAGAAGCTATGGAATAAAGAAAACAGGCACAAAATTTATAAAAAGATGAAATGTCAGAATAGGGGGAGATATCCAGACAACCACTTAGGGCCAGTATTTAGGGCTATGTCTGTAAAACTCCATGATTAACCTCAAGTACCCTCTCCCAGTGGAGTTCTTCAACCTACAAATCATGCTGAAAGAAGACATTATCAACTTTCAGCAAATATACTGGAGCACCTCCCTCATCATGTGGTATTTGATGAGGACTTGGCTGAAGAAAAACTGATCGTCTTTGGTCTCTTCAATCTTGTCCACCATACAACCACTTAGATGACATCCACCAGACCTGGTTGATAGCTGGATCCACCCTACATGCGACAACATAACTCCCTAAGTCAGCAACAGTCAGACACTGAACAAGTGCACACACAATGGAATTGTCCAAAGTTCATATCTCACACAGGTTCATTTGACAACACTTGCATGCTGTAGAATTTATCCCAAATTTGTCACACTCTTGCTAACTTACCTACCCACCCATGTTTTCTGTTGTGCTTTCCCTATTCTCTTATATTCACCTTGTACATTGAGGGTACACCTTCACCATCCCTCTCTCCTCATCTGAGGAAGCAATGTATCTCCTGTTCAACAAGACACCCATTACTGTCCCTCAATCATACTATCACCTCCTTCAATATTATAGCTGACTCAGTTGAGGGGTCTAGTCATGCATGTTACTTGAGCACCTCACTTGACATTCAGTACACGCTGTAAAGTGGTTGGCATTAGGAAGGACAACCAGCAGTAGAAACTTTACCAAAGTAGACACTGTCCTCTGGCTCAAAGGTTCATATCAAACAGTGCAACCAATGCCAGCATGGAAAATGGACAGTATGTGACAATGGTGAGGATGGCAATACCACCCCATACTAACACTGCCAAGGCAAGGATTTCCTGAAATTGTGCATAGGCTCTGGACTGAAAGTCTTAAAAACTCGACTGTTCAGTTGATCCTTATTGATGTCTAGGGCGCAGGCATGGCTGTGTGGTAAGAAGCTTGCTTCCCAACCCCATGGTTCCAGGTTCAGTCCCACTGCGTGACACCTTGGGCAAGT
>JAOPUL010003032.1:24328306-24335855 GCA_027564515.1 Octopus rubescens | reverse complement strand
GGGGGGGGCACTTCAAGTTCGGGGGGCCTCTCATACACAAGAATTATAACCTTGGAAAATTATAGGTGTCGGTAAAGTGGAGAAATCTATGGTTATTTATCATAAAAGAGAATCCGTTACATTTTTTAAGACATTAAGATATGTTGGTATATAGAAAGAAAGCCTCTTTATGCAAGATTGCTTGGAGGTGCCCCCCTTCCCCACTGTATTTAATGTTGCTTGCCCTTCGTAGCAGGACCCCCACCCATAAATCCAGCCCTGTTCCTGTCGCCAACCATCACCTATTTTCAAGCAAGGTAATATTTCTCTATAACCAGATATGATTTTGCAGAGTATTGGAAATGAATGACACTGCTTGTATGACAGTGACACTCATTTACAACCATCACATGATGATGAGACAAGACACAAACATATATATATATATATGTATAACAGGCTTCCTTCAATTTCCACCTACCAAATCCACTCAAAACTTTGGTTGGCCCAGAGCTATAATAGAAGACACTTGCACAAAGTGTCATGCAGTGACGTTGAACCCGAAACCATGTGGTTGGGAAGCAAATTTTTTAACCTGTGCCTTGCTAGCAATGGAATCATGTTAACACAGTGAAACAAACTGCTTTATGAGATATATTTAAGTCCTCTTATTTTTAAGTTTAAATTCTGTTGGTCTTGATACTCTTCCATCAAACTCCTCATTAATTTAATTATAATAACAGTTAAATCTCTTAATTTACACCCTAATGTCTCAGGGAGAGAATCACAAACTCTGAGGTCCTGAGAAGAGACAATCTGCGCAGACTGCAGGAAGTTGTGGCAGAAAGAAGAGTAAGACTTACAGATCATAGTCCCAGTTGCCCCAAAGAACAAATACCCAAGACAACTCTACAATGGGTACCACCAGATGGATGAAGGAAGAGAGCGAGATCCAAGACGATAGTGTGCCACCTTCAAGGAAGATCTGATGTACCTTTGCATCACCTGGGAAGATGCAGGCGATTATGCTTAAAACCAGGATGATTGGAGACGTTTTACAAACTGAAGTATAAACAAATTGTACAAGAGGAACCAAAACTGTCTCAAAATAAGGACCTTAAACAATGTATGCACTTACATAAAAATAAAGACAGTCATCTTTCAATGTATCTTTGAACAATAAACCCTTTAGCGTTCAAACCGGCCATATCTGGCCCAAATATTCTACATGTTTTATGTTCAAACTGGCCAGATCCAGCCACTCATACCTACCCTACAATATTATTCTAAAAATAAATAATCACATCATTGAAATCTCGAAGCTATGAGATAATGCATGATTAATTCAAAACAAAATGAATAAATAAGGATTAGATTTGACAGAATAATCTGAATGCTTAAAGGGTTAAGGACAATATGGGATTAAACTACACTAACAACTAGACAATGTTTATTCATACAGATCTCTAGGCCGCATAAATTTCAACTAAAATCTGAAGTATTATTTTTGACCCCATCACTTAAGTTAAACAATCAAGAGTAGACACTAACCACTCCTTGCTCATACAGGAATGGTAAACTTCATTCTTATCCAATCTCGTTCAATATAGCATCTTACTGTTGCAGCATGCATTAACTAGTTTCAATTACACAAAAATTTTCTCAGCAAACCTAAGCACAATATTTTTTTTTCTTCCCTTAAAGTTTACCAACATTAAAAGCCAATCCCTTAGATTGTTATAATGCAGAGTTCTGCAGCAAAGATCAGCCATCCTCCCAAAGTGTCAATTCTAATTAACTGCCTGATTGAACTATAAAATAAAAATAAAATAAAAAAAGAACCAGCAGAATTAATTGCCAAGTTTCTATAGGCAGCTATATTTCTCCAGATAAAATGAAGGAGTAGATTATTTCTATATTCGAAGTAGTGTAATGCACAAACAGAGAGAGGGGGGAAAAAAATTTCACATTTTAAGTATGTTATTTTTAATTTTGAAAAACGATTAATAATGGTGTTTTAGAGATACAAGCTAAATGGTAAAGAGGCATATTCTTGAATTAGTTTAATCCTAGTTCAATGTCAAAGCAAGAAATGCAGATTAAATGCATTCAAATCCTTCAAGCAAATAGCCAACACAATCTAATCTGCCTTGCCATCTAATAATCTTTTATACATGGATTTAAAATTAATAAAAAAAAATTTTTTAAATGATACATTTTACATTTTTGAAAATTATTAATGAAGGTTTGCCCTCACCAGTGCTGCTTTCAAACTGTTACCCTACTGATGAGCTAATCATGATCTCAGCTACTATGATCGACCAACTCTTTGAGAACATTGCATTTGTTGCACTCATCATCATTATAATTCACTTTTCCATGCCAGCCTAGGTTGGATGGAATTGTTGACACAGATTTTCAACAGCTGGATGCCCTTCCTATCCCCAACCCTCACCTGTTTCCATGCAAGGTAACATTTTCCCATGGCCGGACATGCTTTCATGAAAGAGAGGAAATGAATGACACTGCTTATATGACAGTGATGCTCATTTACAACTATTGTTAAACGTCAAGGTAAGGAGACAAACACACACATGATGAGATTCTCTCAAGTCCACATACAATCCGCCTTTCGCTAGCCTGGAGCAATAGTAGAAGACATTTGCTGAAGGTGCCATGCAGTGGGACTGAACCAAAACCCACATGATTGAGAAGCAAGCTTCTTAACCACACAACCATGTCTGCACAAATAAAGTATATAAAAAAAATTTTTTAAATTGTGGAATGGTACATACCGAAATCTGTCTAGTTTTTCCAAAGCTGGAGCCCTGTCACATTGGTGGTAAGTGATCCGCATAGCATTTGGCATGGTTGAACTTGAAACAACTTGTTGATCAGGGGCAATATTGCTTCGGTAAGGTTTGCGAAGATGTATATCTTGTAATGACACTAAACAAAACAAAAGAAAAACTCAAAAGTAAGTATAAAAAACATACATGGTTTATTTTTGTTGTTTGTAGACAAAAAAGATTTTTTTAAAATTTATTTATTTATTTATTTATTTAAACAGAATTTCTTCAAATATTACAGGTATTATTGTACAACAATTTACATGTTTTAAACATTAAACAAAATAAAAAATGTTAATAAATGCTTTTAAAAAAAAAAGTAAATATTATTATAAATATTCTTTTTTAATTTCCCTTATTTTTTTTTCTCTTTCTGAAAATAATAAAATGAAACTGTAATGACTGAAATATTTTTAATAAAGTATTAATTTTAATAATTTGTTACAAATTATTCAGGTGAAGCATTTCAAAAGGAAATAAGAGGTAGAAATTAGTATTGTTTTAAAGAATACTGAAAACAAACAAGAAGAATTCTTTAAGTTAAAAAAATAACCTAAAATGAAGAATAGTTTTAATTCTCTGGTTAAAAATTTTAAATCATTATCTGCTAAAAATGAAATTAAGTTAAAATTAAGTGAAAATATTCTACAATAGAAATGTAGTATTTTAAGAGAGTAATCAAATATTATTTATAAACCTACCTAAAAAAAGGTTACACACACACACACACAATTTGAAATAACAAAAATGAGTAGAAAGATTGTATCAAAGGAAAAGAAAGAGAGAGAGAGAGAAGATGGAGGAAATGAAAGAAAAGAGAGAACAAAGTAAAGAAGGTGGGTAAGAGAAATAGTAGAGGAGAAAAGAAAAAAAAGTCAATAATAACAATAACTGGAGTAATAATGAAAAATGAATCCTGTCAATCTATATGACTTCCCACTCATGTGAAAAATAAACCTCAACCATTTCTCAGTATGCTAATTAATACTAATGAAGTCTCTTGAGAGTTTCAAAGGAGCTAACTTAAGATTGTTCTCTGTTTGGCAGGAAACAACAGGGAGAGGAGAAATGAAAGGATATCAGCTGGATAGAAGTGGAGAATTCAAAGTTCAGATGGACAGAACTCTAGGTCAATGTATCAAATAGACTGGACAGATCTGAGGATGGATGTAGCAACCAGATCGGACAAAATTGTGGATGGACGAAGGAAACTGGACGGAACACTGAGTTAGCAGGTGTACCCAACAGGTTGGACAGAGCTATGGATGGTTGAGTATACGCAACAGGTTGGACAGAACTGTGGGTGGATGTACCCAGCAGTTAAGTCTGTTTTTCCATAATGAGCATGGATTAGACAATATACTGAGGCATTTTTTACAGCCAGATGCCCTTCTCGTTTTAATTGAACACATGTTTGAAAGCGCAGAGCAATTAGATTATTTGTTGACAGTGAGTTATCAACAAATGACAGAGTCTAGCCCAGTGCAGAGACACATGTCAAGGATTCCTTACAGTTATTGTCATCCACCAAATATCCACTCACAAGGCAAATTAGTCAGGAGAGAAATGGCAGTGCCCATGACCTTTGCAGATTTCTACCAATATTGCCCAACCTGAAGAGCTGCAGGTGACAGACTATATTCTGCCAACACTCTGAGATAGTGTCATAAAGAGGGGGGGGGGAGATGGTCACAGTTCCAACATATTTAATCATTAGTCTGTTGGGTTAAGGCTGGTGGGGGATAAATAATGTTTTTTTCTTTTTCTTTAGACTATTCCATTTTCAAAGTATGAGGGTATCCCAGTCATGGTTTATATTTATTGACTATTCCATCCCTGAGACAGACAGACACATAAACCAATGTTCCTGTTGGAGTTTACCCTTACTAGTTACCCACAAGCTCACAAATATTTTCTCATTGATCTGGTTACTACCCAATTCATTACAAGTGAAATAAATATTTGATTAAATCACAAGATGTGAGAATTATGGCTTAGATTTAGAACACAAGAGATTTTTCAAAGCAGAAAGTTGGATTATTTTGAACTGTGCAAAGAATGATTTAGATGAAAGATAAATGAAGACAATATCTGTTCAGTCATTTTATGAACAAAGTTAAGATAAACGACAGAGAAGGGGGAGGGAGGGAGGGAGGGAGAACTGAAAACAATATGTCCTATCAAAATAGAAAATTATTAAATGTACTTAAATTACATAAATTAATTTTACATAATTATTTTTAAAATAAAAATGAAAAAAAAAAAAAATGGAAAAATGTCTCTTTGAATTATGAATTACTGGAGAGAAAAACAGAGAAAAGAGGTAGAAGTGAATGAGTCGAGAGAGAGAGAGTAGAAAGAAGAACAGACAAAGTGGAAAGAGAGGAGTGAGGAGAAAGGTAAGAGGTAGAGGAGGTGGAGAACAATTTTGAATCCATCCATTAAAGAAACATTAAATAGTATTTAATGAGATGATTTCAATCTGAAATATCATCATCATCATCATGTTATCTAACTTCCCTCAAGTAGTATGCATTTAAGTTCCTGAATACACACACACACACACACATACATACACACATACATATATATATATATAAACTATTCATTGATATTGTACCACTATATTTGACAGAGGTAAAACTATTAATCTGGCTGCTGAGGAAGGAAGGCACCAAAAGGACCAAGAAATGTTTTGGTGAATTAAGTTGCAGGCTCAGATTCAAGTCCCTGATTTTAAGCATCTCGCTTCCCATGTCTACCTACAAAGGGCAGATTATTACAACAACCTTTACCTCCCCCTCCTCCTACATTCTGTCTTGCTTCTTTAAACTCAATCGACCTAATCATTCATTAGTGAATAGTATTAATTACAAACTATTAAGTAGAACATTGCAGACACTTAGTACTTTGACTATAGAACAACAGAGTAAATGTCATACAACAGTAGTTATTGTGTCTTTTTGGCTGAGGTCAACTGTACCTTTCCCCATTCCAGGGGCAATACAGTACAAGTCACCTAGAGGAATCACTTTAATCGACAGCATCCCTTCCCATAATTATAGCCATGAACCCAAGTTAGATATTTATTTCATCAAAATCTATTTAAATGTTTATGGCTGGAATTGCATCATGGCTATATGGTTAAGAAGTTTGCTTCCCACTCACATGGTTTCAAGTTCAGTCTCACTGCATGACACCTTGGGCAGGTGTGTTCTGCTATAGATTTGGGCTGACCCAAACCTTTGTGAGTGGATTTTGTAGTGTAAAAATTCATCTTGTGTATATGTGAATGTGAAAGTGTTTCTCTACTTGTCTGCATTTTACACAATAGTTACAAGGAAGAAAAAAAAAAAACTGAAACAAAAACAAATATAAAAATAATGGTTTGAGATTTAGGCAAAAGGCCAACCATTTCGGGGGAGGGGTTTAGCCGATTACATCGACCCCAGTGTTAAACTGGTACTTATTTTATCGACTCCGGAAAGATGGAAAGCAAAGTCGACCCCGATGGAATTTGAACTCAGAATGTAGAGACTGACTAAATGCTGCTAAGCATTTTGGCCATGTTCAGTCCAATGCATGATGAAGGCCTCTCCATGTTCTGTTCTCTCCACCAACCACAGTCTGATGTGAAGGTCATGAATTTGAGCTTGAGATCATACTGGTTTAATGAGCCTACTCTGTCACATTGGCTCAACATAGGGATGCAGTTTTTATACTCATACCCATGTCGATTAAATTGACCCCAGTGCTCAACTGGTACTTATTTTATCGACTCCAACCTCAGTGGAATTTGGATTCCGAACACAAAGATGGATGAAATACCGCTAAGCATTTCACCCAGCATGTTAATGATTCTGCCAGCTCACAGCCTTTTGTTTTATTGACCTTGAAAAGATGAAAGGCAAAGTCAACCTCAATGGAATTTGAGCGGAGGAAATGTAGAAAGATATTTTTTCGATGCTCTAACAACTTTGCCAGCTCACCACAACAATAATAATCCTTTCTATACTGGGCACAAAGGCCTTGAAATTTTTGTAGTCGATTTTATCAACTCCAGTTCGTAACTGGTACTAACTTTATCGACCCTGGAAGGATGAAAGGCAAAGTCGACCCCGGCAGCATTTGAACTCAGAACGTAAAGACGGACGAAATACTGCTAACCATTTTGTCCGGCGTGCTAACGATTATGTCAGCTCGCTGCCTTAACAATAATAATAATAATCCTTTCTATACTAGGCACGAAGGCCTGAAATCCTGGGGGAGGGGAGTAGTCAATGTTATCGACCCCGGAAGGATGAAAGGCAAAATAATAATGGTTTCTGATTTAGGCACAAGGCCAGCCATTTCTGGGGAGGGGCTTAGTTGATTACATCGACCCCAGTTTTGAACTGGTAGTTATTTTATCGACCCTGGAAAGATGAAAGGCAAAGTCGACCCTGGCAGCATTTGAACTCAGAACGTAAAGTCGGAAAAATTGCCACTGAGTATTTCTCCCGGTGCGGTAACGATTCTGCCAGGTCGCCGCCTTAACAACAACAACAACAATAATAATAATAATAAGGGGCCAAGGAAACTAACAATGGTCTGTTTTGATGGAAATCATTTGTTAAAGTTTGCAATTTTGGATTAGTTTGTATGCCATAGGGAAATGTGTTTCCGATTCAAATTATACAAAGCATAAAACTAGATTAATAAAATCAATAAAGCCAGCTAGT
>JAOPUL010003032.1:24294390-24316601 GCA_027564515.1 Octopus rubescens | reverse complement strand
TAGATAGATAGATAGATAGATAGATAGATAGATAGATAGATAGATAGATAGATAGATAGATAGATAGATAGAAAGTGAAAGACAAGGTGTATAGAAACCAGCGAGAATTCAAAGTATAATCAATGGATATAGAGAAATAATGGATTACTAAAGAGGCATTGATCAGTTTGCCCTGAAATTTGCTCTCTTCTTCCATTTTTAATTAAAGTTTCTTATTTACACTGCATTTCTGAGAGGATTATATTTTCTAAAAGTGTCTTTGTCACCCAAAGTAACTCTGTAATTTCATGTATGTATTCTATAAATTCGACGTTAATAAAATTATCTTTGAATTTATCATTACTGTTGATATGCGAAGTATTTATTCTGCAAATAAAAGCTTGAAAATAAAATCCCTAACGATTCAATTACCGCCTTGATATCTAATTAATCTGCAATGATATTACCAGAGATTAAATTACTTGGCGATATATCTACTGCAATGTAGATTAATCACGAGGAAATTACCGAACATCATGTGTGCCCCCTCCCACGAGCTAGCACGCACGCACGCGCACACGCAAACATAAGTATAAGTGCTAATGTATATGTAAATATACATGCGTATATTTATGTATGTATGATTGTATATATCTTTCATATTTTACTTGTTTCAGTCATTGGACTGCAGCCAGGCTGGGGCACTACCTTGAAAGGACTTGCGCCCATGCTCCTTCGGGGGGTTTTAGTCGAACGGAGCGATCTCAGTAGTAATTCTTTTAAAGCCTGGTGCTTATTCTATCGCTCTAAGGGGGTGTAGATAAACTAACATCGATGCTGTATATTATATATATATAATAAAATAAAAGATGAAAATGGATGGTAATTAGTATTATTTATTCTCCATTACAAATGTTTCATTATCTAATAAAGATAGTAAATGTCTACCGATAGGTGAAGCAAGTTATATTAGACAAATCTTCAGACAGAGAAAGAATGACCATGGGTTTGCACCTAGAAGGTTCTCCTCCTAGGCACATGTCTGAGCAAGGTTGTTTGTGGAAGACCAGCAGTCGCCCCATGCATACCAGTCTCTCCTCTCCACGCCACGCTACGCCACCGATGTTGTCCAAGGGAAAGGCAAAGGCCGATATAGCTTGGCACCAGTGACGTTGCAACTCATTTCTACAGCTGAGTGAACTGGAGCAACGTGAAATAAAGTGTCTTGCTCAAAAACACAACAAACAGCCCAGTCCAGGAATCAAACTCACAACCTCACGATTGTAAGCCCGACGCTCTAACCACTGACCCATGCACCTTCACTATTGCACATTATGACAATAAAAATGAAATAAGGACATCTAATAATGAAAATCAATTCAAATATATAAGAGGGGGGAGAGAGAGAGAGGGAGGGTGTGTGTGTGCATGTATTAACACCCATCCACCCACAAAGATACACCTATGCTACACAGAGAATATCAAAAGTAATTAAGTGAAATCCATTGCATACTAAGTACTAAAGATCAGTGTTTGGCAATATAGATTATTTTATGTTTTATAGTCACTGGACTGTGGCCATGCTGGGGTACCACACTTACAAATTCATTTAACACCCATTTGAGGCACCATTTCATGAGCAGTTACTATTCCTATCACCAATCCATGCCTGATTTCAAGCTAAGGGATTTAAGTCTTTGAAAATGTGGTGAACAATAACATTTCTAAATATAAAACATTATTACTAACATGTAAAATAAGAAAATAATAAGAATGTAAAATGTACATATGTTTATAGTATTGTTGTTGTATAGTAATGTCAAGCATGAAATGCTCAAGGACATTCCAGCCTCGACCATCCTATCTTTTTGGAGGAAGATGCAAGACTACATTATCTAAGGTGTACTTACCAAATTTTTAAGAGATGGTGCTGTATGATAAGAGGGATATTTAGCTGCTATTTCATGCAGTTCGAGTGGCCACATAGAAGCCCTTACTACTTTAGTTATGCAGTTAGACAGAGATTGAGTGCAGGGAAGCAGTGTATTGATTCAAATCCAGTTGGTACTAACTTCACCATTGCTACTCTCTAGAATTGAACTTAGGACAGTAAAGCAACAACAAACCGAGGAGACACAAAGAATGTAACTAACCCTAAGCAGCTAGCTTGATGCAGGGGTTTAGCCACGATTAATGAATGACATACTCACAAACAGCAAGCAAGGATTGCTTACGATCTAACACTACACAAGAAAGGAGGATTGATTCAAGAAAACAAAAATTGTAAGATTGAAAATAATAATAATAATAATAATAATAATAATAATAATAATAGACAGAAAGATAATTTATCAAGTTGGAACTGAATATTGCAGACAGACAGATAAGCAATTCCAATGATGGAATAATATTACAATCTGCCCTTGAATAATTCATAACTTCTGAGATATTGATCAAATTAGATATGCTCGTAAGAAGCAGGAACATAAATAAAATAAATCAAAGCTAGAAATACAGAACTACATAAATAAATAAATAATAAATAAATAAATAAATAAAACAAGAACATTTTCTCCATGTAAGATACTGTTTAAAAAAATCTCGTCTGTCTTGTTGCAATTGTCTGATGAAAAGTGGATGGAGAAAGAAGAAAAACCAAAGCAAACTCCTGTATGAATGAATAGCACCACTCAAGACTTCACAAATCCCAGTCAATTGTTTATGTATTACATCTAGTTGTCGTCATTGCTGTTTGTGATGGATAACAAAAAACTTTATAAAATTTATACATAGGAATATCTCTGGATGTCTGTAGGACTATGTATATAACACACGCATACACACAGACAAGCCTACATACCACATATTCACACACTCATGCAATTCACATAACACATGAATACTATACGTTTGTAAATACCAATTTGAGATCAAATATGAAGGAATCCACAGACAAGAAGCAGTTCCTTTTGGAATGGTCAAATCTGCTACCAAAACCTAAGCTGTTAATTGCATTACACACACACACACACACACACACACACACGAAGCAACAAGCAATATTCTTTGGAATAACCACATTAAGCACACACTTGGCAAATGTAAGACAGACATTTAAGGCCTAACAAGGATTTCCTTAAAGTTTCATATACCACATAAAACACTTTCCAAACACGCTACCAATGTAGATAAAAAGAAGTTCACAATATTGCTATTATTATATTGCATTTACATCATATTTCAATGGTAACCTGTTGCTTTTGACCTACTGGATGGGGAAGCTACTGTAAACATTATAAAATATCATACAATTCCATGGAAGATTGTATTGCATGTCCCTGAAAATGCACAAAAACTTGATAAATAGACAATATATATATATGAACATTTAAATTAATGGATTTGTAGGAGAATGCTTTGAATGTTTAAAAAGAAATTTTATAATGAATTTGGCCTCACTACCTTTGGGTGGGGTATTTACATACATCAAAAGGGAAAAAAATAAAGATTTACTAGGCAAATATAGATGGATGTTTGTAAAAATATAGAAAAGGCATCCATCCAGCCATTGAAACCGTGTGAAAACTACACTGGGGCTCAGTGCCAGATTCTGCCTAAACATTCAACTGATACTAGCATGGGAAATGGATATTAAATGATAATGATGCTTTGAATGAGGATGAAAGATCTGATATTGGAAAACTAAGCTACACAAAGAAGATTATGAACCGACTTTTGATGCATCAAAATGTGATGATGATGTTTTGTCAGATTTGTCCTAACAATGCCACACCTGATGTGAAAATAAACACCAGGTTGCTACTGATGAGGATGAACTTTTGAAGCAAGTATGTTCTTGTTTTAATGTCAATAATCCAATCATACCACAGGATTTCTTTTGATTAGGTTATAAGTCCCTAGATTGAAAGCGGAGCAAAGATCGGTAGTTTTATGTCCAAAAGGAATTAGTGATATAAGCAATATTGAATACAACCAGGAATTGAAACCGAACTGCAAACTGTGCTAAAAGAACAGACACCTTTCAGTACCTGACTTGCAGCTAAGAAAGTTTAGTTAATATCAACCCAAGTACATAACTGAGTTGAACATAAAGGGATGTAATGAAACGCTGTAAGGAATTTAATCCAGTATTCTATCATTGCTGACACTCCACTGATGAAATTTATTATAAAGATTTATTTTATTAATAATTCTTTTCAAATTTTGACAAAAAGCCAGTAATTGTTTTAGGAGGGGTTAGTGGATTACATAGATTCCGGTACTCAACTGGTATTTACTTTATTGACCCAAGGTAAAGTCGACCTCGGCAAAATAATAATATAGTAATAATAACAATGGTTTCTGATTTAGGCCACAAATCATCAAGCTTAAAATCAAAGATCCCTGAACCAAGGAGCACACATTCTTCTGTGGCCTCCCAACAGCTGTGCTAGAAAGGAATTACCCCCCTAATGCCAAACTATCCACAGTACCTTGCACGATGCCTTGTGAGAGAACTTGGCAAATGAAAACTAAAAGAAACCCAGTATGTGTGTGTGAATATTTACAACCTATGCTGAGCTACAGTTACATAGAGTAAGGTTACCGTTTGTGACTGGGCAGCAACCAGTATTGTTTGTTGACATTTCCTGTTAACAAATTGCCCACTGGCTCTGCACTTTCAAATTACTCAAGGGAGTGGGAGGAGAGAGGAGCAAAATACACATACTTGAAAAGGACCCATCTTTGAAAATAGATAAGGAAGAGTATCAAGCAGTAAAAATTCCTGCCTCGATTACCTCCCATCTCAGCCATGTTAGCATGGAAACACAGACTGAAGAAATGAATGTGCAATGTCACAGATCTGTCCAAACCGTTAGCTGCCATTTGTAGCAGGTTGGATGACCACGTAGGAGCTGCCATGGCCAGTTAGTTTCCTCGTGTTGAGGGTGGTTAAATTAGAGTAGTGGCAGAGAAGGGAACCATACACTAAGTAGTTTTACTGGTTTGGGCTATTTAGCTTTTCAAACCCCACCAGCTCAACACATCACACCACACAATTCAGCAAGGTGGTAAATATCCACATATCCTCACATGGACTTGAATTCAATTTAGGTTTCTAACTATGTGGTATGATCTTAGCTTAACACTAGTTTATCAAATACCATTCACTATCTATAATCAATCTACTTAATTACCCAAATCAGTTCTAAAATCCTTGCTGATCAAAGACTACAATTCTTAATTTAGTCCAAATTTCAAAATTACAATCTATGCCATAGCTGAGTTATTGGAAACCTAAATTGATATCTTATTCACACATACTTGATTTGAGAACAAGGTCAGAGACTATGGATTAAAAAAAAAAAAACTAAAAAAAAATCTATTTGCTGGAATTTTAATCCATTTTTGTTCATTGATATCATTTTTTTTTTTTTTGTTTAATTGTTATTCATAAAATGATTTAAGGATTAAACTTATTCTTTCATTTTATCTCTGCTTATTTTCTATAATTCCTAATAGAAATATTTTTAAAACGATACTAACAAAGTCTCCGGTTTATTGAAGATAATTTTACATCATTGTCTCTTTTCAAACCTGTGCTTAGTTGAAACAAAACATTATCATCAACATTTTAATTTTTTTCATTATTTGTATTGTCCCCCCTCATCTATAGCCCTGGTGGCAAATAAAAGAAATCATTATTATTATTTATTGAGGGCAGCAAACTGGCAGAATCGCCAGATAAAATGCTTAATAGCATTTCTTCCAGCTGTATATTCTGAGCTCAAATTCCACTGAGGTTGACTTTCATCCTTTCAGGGTTGACAAAATAAATACCAGTTAAGCACTAAGATTAATGCAATCAACACATACCTTCCCCTTGCTGGCCTTGTGCCAAAATATGAAACAAAAATTTATTATTATTATTGGAGTACGCCGGCCGCTACCAGTTCGTGCCGGTAGCCGTCGAGATGTCTGGCGTCCTGGGTCTTCGGACCACAGCCTTCCTCTGCCAAATAGGGTCTGATGCGACCCGCCGGAGAATGAGACGGAGTGGCTACTACAACGTGTGTCACTGACCATTCTCCGTGGCAACGCCACCGTGGTCATTACCGCGAGGCGCGGCTGAATACCCACCCACCCTCATCCCAGGACCCGTGCCAACCCTGCTGTCTGCCCCCCCCTTCTCTCTCTACATCTCTACATCAGTTTAATTTTTTAGAATTGTCCATCTAACCAAGTAATAGTTAGACATACTAAATGCTTTCCATTCAACAACTCTGTTCCAAAGAGAATTACCCTTTTGTTACCATATTTCTGTCGAAATCCAATGCTTTTCATTCAATTAATTTTGAATATAATGAAAAATCTAATATAATAACTGTCATTATTATATGTTGATGTTTGGACTATAAATTAACATGAAAGATTGATGGAAGAAAGTTTTAATTTCGATCACTTTAAAACAGGAAATTTGTATCATAGAACCAGAAGCAGTTTTGGGCAGTTTGGTATCAAAAGGGTTAAGCTGTCCAATTATCTTTCTAAAGTTCATAAAACAAGCAATACTACTTAATATACTGCTAGCTCTTCAAGCAAGTACACATCTTTGTCGGGCATATCTGGATCTATGGATCACACCTTGCCATTGAGTCAACCATTTACGTGTGTCTAAAGTCTGTTTTGTTTAGTAAAATGGTTATGTAACATTATTATTGAAATGGATGATCTGGAATGTAATAGGATTTTACCAACCCAAGTTCACAATCTTATTTCATTTAACAATTATAACAGCAAAACTGCTTTCACTTTATGACAAACATCCTTTGGGAAAGCATGAATATCACAGATTACCATTTTTCTCTGTATGTACAAAAATCAACCCTTGATGCCAACTATAATTGGTATAGAGTAGACAAAAGAGAGAGGGTAGAAAGCTAGACAGAGAGAGAATGAGACAGAAAAAGCAAAATGAAAACAGAGACGAGTCTTCCTGTAAAATAAATAGTAATTAATTGAATATAATTAACAGGATAAACATTTATTTTTTGTTTTTTAATTTTAAAGAGGGTATATGAAGGTCAGTATAAGAAACCAGTTAAATTATGATTGGTAGGGAGGGGCGGGAGATAAAATAAACCAATTTTCCTGTGATCTAGAGTAAAAGTCATCCAATTCCTAATGGAGAGATGAAATTATTATTATTAAAATACCACACATAAACAGAGATGATTTTGAAAGAAAACCTATTATTTCATATATATCGTATAACCTAAAAATAGCTTTAAAATGTTATTATTGAGTAGTCTTCATTAAAATCTCCAGTTTCTAACAAGATTGAGAGATTTATATAGAGAAAGCTGTGCAGGATTTTAATAGTTAAATAAAAGCACTGCCACAACCTTAATATGGAGACAGTATGGCAATTTGGCTGGAGGAACTCAGGGTCCCAGTGGGGGTCAACCCTACCTATTATTTATAAATTAGATAGGTTATCCTATAATTTAGAACTTGAATAATAATAAGTTCGCAGTTTAAAGGCAGAGAGAGAATACTTGGCTGATACATTGTGCAGGTTAAAAGTATTGCCAAAGAAAAGCCTTAGCTAGCAGTGATATATTAGTGAGTATAAATTAATTGGGGAGGGGGGGATAAAGAATTTTAACAATAAGATATTTCCTTATTTTAGAGCAGGCATGGTTAACCATTTTCAAGGAGTCGGCTGCATGAGACATGGGTCATCATTAGGTGGGTCACACTACTCAAATAATTTTAAGGTAACTTTCTTTTTTTTTTCATTAGGCATACCATTCAGAAAGTCTCATGGGCCACAAGTTGCCCATCACTGTTCTAGAGTTTTGGCTCCCCTAACATGGGGGAGGGGGAGATAGAGATAGACAGACAGAGAGAAAGTGAGAGAGAGAGAGAGAGAAAGAGAGAAGAAAAACAGAAAGTAAATAGCTCTGATAATAAACTAAGACAACCTTTTTTCTTTTAAAGAATAAATACTGAATGCCTGTTCCATAAACTTGCAAAACTACATTGGCCAAACAGTTACATTCATTATAATGAACTGTTGTTCTGCATTGTTTGTAAAGTGTTTAAATGGCCAGATGGTTAAGCTATAGGACACATGAATGAATATTCTATACATTCTCTGTATGAGAACTGTTCCAGGCCTAGGGCAAACACTGAAGCCTTGCTCTCATTTTACTTGGGTGTGGCATTGTTGAGACATAGTATATCTCAGATTACATTATCCAGTGTATTCTTTCTTTTAAGACAGTAGGCTGTGACCTAAAGAAATGTGGCAGCTATTTCTAGTAGTTCAAAGTAACCACATAGAAAATACCCTAGTTGACCAAGTATTTGTGAAAATTTACAAGGATTTAATTGGCTTAATGTGTTAATGAAAGAAATATCATCATCATCATCATCATCATAATTTTACCATCCAATTTTCCATGTCAACATTGGTTTGTAATAAAGCACTTTTCCATTGAACTACCACCAATTCAGTTAGCCTGTACTGTACCACACTTTTGGCTGACCTCTACTGCCCATTGTCATTACATAACCAGAATGAAATTTAGAAATGTGAAAACTTCACTTTCTTGACCAATGCAAGAGTATATTTTCTTCCTTACAGGGTCTAAACTGTTGCTGAAATCTTTTACATGGACAATAATTTATCAGTTAAACACAGAAACACAAATGTAATTAGCATTAAAATAAAGAATACCATCATAGTAAACAACAACATGATCAAAGTTTCTTCAGAACAAAGAGAATTTTAACATTATTTATCTAACATTTTTTCCAAAAAGAAAAGAAAGAAAAAGGCACCTAAAAAAAAAGCATTTGATAACTTCTGTTTGCCTTAAAGTTGATGAGAATGATAACACTGTAACAACATTATTTTTTTTTTTGTCTTTGGTCAGTGTTATTTCCTATTTGTTTCTATCTAGAAATCAAAGGAAATTACTACTACTCCCTGCTTTTGTGACATGGACATCATTGTTTTGAAACTGACCTATTTTCCATTACATTTCAGACAGATTCAGCACTGAGTTGCTGAAGCAGAAATATCGTTATAGCAAATATTCTGTTCAATACCACAGATTTGCTTGACCGTAACTACTTGAGCGTGTCCCACAGTGGCTGACAATATGTGCATCACTGATCGTGAGCAGGAGTAGTTGGGGAGCATCATAGCCATGTGTTGAGAGGGATTCTTTGGGGTTTTAATAAATGCAACAAAAGTAAAGTTAGAAGGAAATATTAGCCATTTTTCATACTTTCTAGGGGTAAGCAAATAGGAAATAACAGTTTACTACCCAAGGTAAAAAATCCTGTTACAGTGTTGTAACAAATTATTATCATTATTATCCTTTGTCCTAATGGCAAATAAAATTAAGTCATCATCATCATCATTATTATTATTATTATTATTGCTGTTGCTACTACTACTACTACTACATTATTGTTACTATTATTAATACCGCTAAAGAGGCATTCTTGTTCAATTCAAGAGCTACATTCCTTGCACATCGAATCCACAAACCACTTTTAATTCTCAGTTGGAACCAGGCAAGGACCAGATTTGTGGGTGAGACAGGGGTAGTGGATGTTTGCAACATTCAAGCCTTTCCCTAGGACATACATGCAATGCAAGTGAGGAAAAAAAAAAAAGGTTCTAACAGTGGATTTAAATCAGTTTGTGGACCTGGTGCAACAAGAACTTAAGGAATTTATTTTTGTGACCATAAATATATATATATATATTAACCACATATTATTTTTTATGATATTTGTTTTAGTTTTGTTGAGTATCTTATGTAATACTTCCTTTCATTCTTTTGTTTGCTATCATTATGACCTATTTCTTGCAATGTCTTCAATATAATAATCTAATTAGAAGAATTAAGAAAGAAATGGCCTGTAGACAAAAGGGTTCTTATGCACTTAGTAGGAATCAGATTTAAAAGGGGTTTATATGTTATATAAAAGAAACAAATTGCCAGAAAGAACAGATAAAAAGAAAATTGAAAGATAGAAAGTTTTTTCCTCACGCACAAGTTTAGAAATAATTTGAAATACATTGTCAAAAATGGAAGACTGTGATGTAATGATTTCAAACAATGCAAAATAAGGTTTCAAATTTTGGTACATGGTCAGCAATTTTAAAAGAGATGGGGTAGGTTGATTAATTTGACCCAAATGTTCAACTGGTATTTTATTGATTCGAAAAGGATGAAAGCAAATGACCCCAGTGTTCAACTGGTACTTATTTAATTGATTCTGAAAGGATGAAAGACAAAGTTGACCACAGTAACATTTGAGTCAGAATATAAAGAACCAGGAAAAAATGCTGCTAAACATTTTGTCCAGTGCCATAACAACTCTGCCATCTTGGCCACCAGAATAATAACAGTAAATATGATAATAATGATGATGATGAAATAAGTAAGAGTTTAATAAATTAATACTTTGGTAAAACATAGTTATAAAAAAATAACCACAATAATCATAAATATTCATACAAAAAAAAACAATTAATAAATAAAACAATGTAATAACATAGTTGATAATTGAATGAAACATCATGCTGCTATTTTAGTCTAGAGACATTTAATTTCTTTTTTCTTGGGTTTTGCTACAGCTATATCATTAGTGAGTTTAATCTAGCCTCTGAGAGCGGGGGCAAGCTACTGGCTGAAACATGGAATACAGAAGCAAGGGTTGAGACAAAACATAATACTAGCAGATTCTTTCACTACTCATTAGGAGGGCATCAGAGATATATTAGTAAATACATAGACATACACATGTCATATATATATATATATATACATCACATGTATAAGTTTCATGGAAAATGCAACACAACAACCATACACATAAAGAGAGCCTAGATCAAAACAAAACATTGTCAAAAAATTAACATAATAACATAAAAAAAACTAACATGCCATTAACAATTTGATTTGCGTTAGTATTTCAACTCAGTTAAGAAATTTGACAGAAGTTTATATGTGTGCGAATGTATGTTCTATACAAGAATGTATATTTATTAATATTTATTTCGTTTTTCTATATGTTTTGAAAGGTTCTTGATATGAAATCATGTGTTGAAACATATTGTATCTTAGGTAGGTCGTTTTGCTTGCCAATAACAAACATAAGCAAGTCTGGAGTGATGACAAGATCGAGAATGGACCAGCTGATTGATTAATTGAGCAAATGATTAATCAAACAATCATTTAGTAAACTGGTTAGAGTTGGCTAATAAAAGATATAAAAAAAGAGAACTAGAAACAGTGCACGTGTTTCTTATTGGCAAAATGACCCTACCAAGATACAACAACCGATGTCTATTTAATCTTTATCGAAAATAAAATTGGGACTGACCCATTAGAGAGAACAAATAAATTGCAGTCTAGCAAAATGTAGAAATTTCAACCTAGCTGGGTTGAGTTATATAATTTCCATCAGATTCAAGAGTAAGTATTCAACAGTTAGATCAACTGAATTACCTGCTCACTGAACTAGTGCAAAGTGATTGAGCATTCCACAGGCATACTTGCTCACCCATAAAGTAATTCTCAAAGAAAATGAGCACAACACAGTATGTGTGCCTAGGCTGTCCCCTTGAATTACAGAAACAATTCATCCAACAGGCTTCAGTACAATTTCCATACATCCAATTTCACTCACAAGGTAAGAGTTGACCCATGGCTATAGAAAATGACATTTACCCAAGATGACACGCAGTAGGATTAAACCCAGATCTTTGTGGCTGGGAAACAAACTTCATAACCATTCAGCCATACTACACTATATATGTAATACATACACACACATTATATATATATATATATATATATACACACACACATATATATATACACACACACACAATCTGCTTTAATGACAATAGTCATATTGTGATGGAAATAATATACTCAACTTTAACAGAAAACAACATTCTTTGACTAGATAACTGGGCCAAACTATAGAAAAAAAATCTCCAAAAATTAGCAGGGAAAAAATAAAAACAAATCAACAAAAAAAAAAAATCGATGACATGAAAAAGTATATTGGAAAAGTACTTTCAATGTTATGTAATGTGTCATAACTGTGTTGACGCATTTATTTGTGTCTAATTAATTCTTGATTAAAGTTGTAGAAAGGGCAAACTCAGCAAAGATAAAGAGGGTGTAACAATAAAATGGAAGTCATGCAGCTCCAAATGCTCATTTTTCTCTCATATCTTTCTTCTTATCTATGACCAAAGATTTTGGTCACCACTGAGTTTACCAAGCTGCCAAAGGCTTCAAGCTGTTGGCTCAAAGTCTATGTTTATAGACAAAAAAAGTCAGGTCAGAGTAGCAATAAAGTAAATTTGAGCTTTGAATAAATAGAGGAACCCCACTACAGGCTTTTTTTTTTTTTTTTTTTTTTTATTCCTTTATATCCCCAAATGTCTATATAAATATGTGTTTGTGTCTGCACGTTTTCAAATGAAAATACAACATGAACAGATGAATACAGCATGATGAGCAAAGCAATTCAATGGATGAATGTATGAAGTATTTTATAAATATTTTGGCAAGCTGTTAAGTCTTGATTAGATTGGTTGGTTGTCAATCATACAGATGTTCTTGCGTATATTTTTGCTTATATACTGTCACACCGCTTCCTTTTCTTCAAACATTTGAATTGTTGGCAACGTGAAACTCAGTAATGATTTACAAAGCCTAAGCATCTAATAAAATATGCAAGCTATGTATTGAGTACATTTTTTCTATTTTTCATTTGTAAACAGAAACATTCCCCAATCCATATATATATATACATTCCCAAGATATATATATATATATATATATATACATGAGATATTTCCAACATTTAATATTTGCTTTGCTGAAATTACTTGGAGATAGACGCTAGCCACCCACCTCTGCTTCCAACTGTAAAACAGTGAACACCTCAAAACTAAATAACCATTCCTTATGCACCACCCAACATGTTTGTGAAAAGATTGAATTTATCTTCTTAAATACACAAATATATACACATGGCAAGTGGATGAAGGTAGTAAGGAATAATTTAAGCCTCACCCATACTCCCCCACTGTGATTTGAAAAATAATAAACTTATGTAAACTTTGATTACAAAATGATAAGCAAACATCTCGCATGAAGTGCTGATGATTGAAGAGGATTTCTTTTTCTACACAGGAATTTTAAGAACCAATTTCTATTTTGCAATTTTTTCTCTCAATTTAAAACTAATATAATTATTAGTATATTAATGACTTCTTATATAATCACATGGCCACACATTTTTAACCCTTTTTGTTACCGAGTTTCTGTTGAAATAAACTGCTTTTGCTTCAATACATTTTGAAAATAATAAATTTAGTGCAGTAACTATCATTATTCAGCTGAGATTTGGAACATAAATTAACATGAAATTTTGATGAAAGGTTTTAAGTTAGATCACTTCAAAACATGAAATTTATATCATAGAACTGGGATGGGTGGGGCAGTCTCAGGTGGGTTTGTATCAAAAGGGTTCAGGAAGGGAAAGAGTATTGTCAACTGAACCAAAGATTTGATGGGTAATTTTTTTTTAAATTGAGGATCAAACCAAGACAACCTCATCAAAATCAAAACCTAATGTAACAAGAGATAACTAATTATTGCAAGGTTGACCATGAATCTGCATATTCTCCCCCTCTTCATGTCATTGATATTTATCCAAGGGAAAGGCTGCCAACTTGGGCCAATGCAGCTTGGCACCTGTCTTGTTGCAGGTGTTGCTGTCAGAATGTAGAGAGCCTGAATAGATATCACAAAAGAATCTTGCCTTGCCCTCCAACATTTCCATTTCTGCCAATCCACCACCCTGAATCAGTCAGGTTTTATTAACTCTGAAAGAACGAAAGGCAAAGTTGATCATGGTGGGATTTGAACTCAAAAGTGCTGAGAGCCAGAATGAATAGAGTGAGGCATTCTATCCAATACTCAAACAAATATTATCATCATCATTTAACGTCCATTTTCCATGCTGGCATGGGTTGGACAAATAACAGAAGGTCCTAGAAAATCAGACTGTGAAAACCTTTGAGGGACTTTACAATCCAGACAGACAGAGTCCTCGAACATACAAGACCAGACATAACTTTGGCCGAGAGAGGTACTGTAAGGTGGTGTTTGTTGATTGAAGTAGCTTGCCAAAGTGATCACAATATCAATGCTAAAGAAAATGAGAAACTCGTAAAATATGCAGATTTAAGAATAGATGTCAAGAGAATGCGCAATAGGAAAGCAAGAGTGGTGCTAACTAATTGTGATTGGATCACTTGGGTGGGTAACAAAAAACCTTGACATCTTTGGAATCTCTCCCAATATTACGATATTGCAAAAGACAAAAGAAAACAGTTTTGGGAATTGCAAATAACCTGCAGAAAGTACTGTCCATCTGAGGTTACATAACTTGATAGGGAGCTAATTAAATGGTCCAGTGTTAAACAAGATCATTACTGAGCAAATGAAGGAATAATAATCAGGACAAATTTGAGGGGAAGGGGAAGTCAGTGCTGCAATTTATTGACACCAGAACGATGAAAATCAATTGATCTTGGCAGGCCTCATACATGTCCTACAGTGGCATACCAAAACTATATCCAGTTTCAGAAAAACCAGATTCTAACCTGCAAACCTATTCTTGATACTTGTATATGTACCTAATCCCCAATAATTACCAGTTAAGAATATTCAAGATTTTTATATATAGGCCTAGTGGTTAGGGTGTTGCTGTCACGATCGCTAAATTGGGGTTCGATTCCCGCACTGAGCTGTGCGTTGTGTTGTGTTCTTGAGCACAACACTTCATTTCACATTGCTCCAGTTCACTCAGCTGTAAATGGGTAATCCTGCAACGAAATATCCTAGCCAGCGATGTATAACAACATTTGATAATCTGGTCGATACCGTGACACACACACACACACACACTCATATAAAGGAGGGTGGTGAATAAAAATGCTGCTGAAAAGAATTTGTTTGAGGCTTTACAAGTCAATAAACCAATTGATAGACAAGATGTGAAAATGAATTGATGAGGAAGCTGTCCATCACAAAGCCTGTAAGAGAGTCAAAAAAGAGGAACTAAAATAAAGGAAAGAAATCCCTATCATGTGAATATGCCATATCTCTGCACTTCAGATTGTTGTCACTGCAAACAACAAAAAATACATTGCAAAGTTGCAACAACAAACTACAACAACAGTTAAGATATACATCAGATGAGACGACATACAGTATATATATATATATATATATATATACATACACAATAATTATACAACAGTTTACAATAACATTGGAATAAATAGACATAAGAAGAGTGTGTACACATACTTCATCCTATCAAATGTGTTCAGATGTGTAAGAATATGGGATAAGAACATCAGGAATTATTTGTGTCCGATCAGATGAATACATCCACCACTAAGTCTGGTCCTTGTTGCTGTATGTAGGTATTGTGTGTCTCAGTGACCCTAAGAACTACACCAACGGAGTACAAGGTCCATGTTGGAGAGAGACCAGACTAATATGGACCATCTCTTCCTAGAGGTAAATATGGGTGTGCATAGCCCCCAACCCTACCCAAAAATTTAAAAAAAGAAAAAAAGTTACAAAAGCAGCGATGGCCTAAGTATATGAACAGGTAACATTTTGCAGGTAATAACAGAGTGTTCAGCCTGTGGTAACAACAAATTAGATAATGTTAGTTTTCCCCAAGACACAACATCCTATATATATATATATATGTATGATATATATATGTGTGTATGTACGATATATCCATCATAGACAATAGTGGAGCAGTTTACTACAATATTGCAATGAAGATAAGATGCTTAAAGATGTGCACTAGAAAGAGATTGTGGGTAACTGGAAAGAAGTTGGGAAAGTAAAGCTGTCCTTGAGAAACTCTACTACCTTTTTATCTCTTGAATAGTTTAAGCACAAAAGCTGTTTGTTGCCAATTAGGATTATGTATTAGTATCAAGAGGAGAGAACAAATTAGATTCGCAGATTTAAAACTAGTCTGAGCCTCAAAGTTGCTAGGGCCAATGGATTCACATGAAATGAGGGTACCATGGCACATAAAACTAAACTCTTTGTCTATGACCAATTTTAATTTTTAAAAAAAAGATGTACAAGAACAGCTGACTACTAGCATATATATCCTTTGAATACAACTGTACTAAATGCCAAAAACAAACAACATTTTGAGGTATGTCTCATCTCTAGATACTTCAGTTCACTTTAATCCTTTAGCATTAACATCGCTTTGAGTTAATCAGACATCTTATAGCTTTGAGATTTTGATATGGTAACTATTAATTTTAAGAAGGATATTGTAGGGTTGGCGTGAGAGGCCAGATCTAACCAGTTTGAACATTAAACATGTAGAATATTTTGGCCGGATATGGTCGGTTTAAATGCTAAAGAGTTAAAGAACTATTGAGACTGAATCCACTGTGGTGATCCTATTTGCATGATAGACAAACTAACAGAGATTATGCAAGAGTAGATTATGCAAGAGTGAGAAGAAAACTGCATTTTGTATCAAAAAATCAGTTTCTCAAAACATTTTGTTATCTTAAATGTAATTAATAATACTCATTGTCATTCCTATTTATAACAACCAGCTGCTGCTATTAAGAGATTGGTACAAGCATCCAAACACTCTACAAGCTGGTCACAGACTAATAAACCTGCTGCATTCTACAGGTGGACAAATGCAAGCGGCCTGGAATCTGTTATTCTATAGCCTTAACCATTGGATCTTTAGAGTTACTACCAAAATGAGAAAAGAAATTACTGAACTTGGTGGAGAGAACATAATAGTTTGCTAAGTGACTTTGAAGCCAGAGATGGTCTGGAAAGTTCCACGTGCTGAAAGATGGTCAATGTTATTCCTCAAGTAATCTTCAGGTTTTTTTTGTAAATGAATTTAGCATTATGGTTCTCTTTTATCAAATTGGGACTAGCCAAATGTATGCTTTCATATCAATATGATAAAGTATTTTCTTTGTTCATTCAAAATTCTGTAGTGTTAAGCAACATATAGATATTCTTGTGAACTGTGACAACATGAATGCAATTCTTCATTTCTATGAATCAACCTGTAAAGTACAACTGATACATCTATATTCCTGGATATGCTGTGCAGACCCATGTGGCCTTCAGCTAAAACAGAAGACTCCATTTCAGGTATTAAAGTAAGCATGGACTTCATTGCAATCTAAGGTTACAATTGAACAGATGTGTTGGCCTCTATATGAATGATTCATATATGAGAGCCAGTAAGGGGCCTACAAACACCAAAATGTGCTGTAGCTGTTTGAGCTGAGAGTAAGTTGTAACTTTGTACCCAACAGCAATGTTTGTATAAACTTTATCCAATGTATTGATATATTTACATAAAGATATCTCCATACAGTTATTAACACACCACACATAAACTTATATATAAACATGTCTATGTTCACAAACATACATATACACACAATATATACACACACAAACATGTTTACATACAAAAACACACATATGCACAACATATACACACACACACACAAATACACAATATGTACACACATGTATATAAACAATATTTAAACACACACATATATACAATATGTATATACACACGTAATTATACAATATATTGACACACATATATAGACAATATATACAAACACATATACACACATGTATACACATATACACACACACACATGTTCACATACATGTATACAATATTTGTATACACACATTTACACATAAACCCACATATAAATATAATACTCCTGTATCAATGAGATCCTAAATCAATTCTTAAATGTAATTCTTATGAAGTGGCTTGAACATTTTTTATTTTCCTTTTTCATTCTTTATCCTTACATTAAAACAAAAAAATCAAATTAACACTAATGGAATTTAAATATGTAATTAATTTTCAATGATTTCCTAAAGTGAGCACACTTTTGACATTCTAAGTAAAAATAAGGACAGTGCCAACTGGGTGATAAAACAAGTAGAAAGAAACCCTTTAATGGGGGAAATGGGACATGGAGTAACGGACATAGACAAGATACCATTATGGTGTGTTGTGTGATTGTACATATGATTTGTATAAACCAACACATAAGAAAAAAAAAATTAAACCTTGCAGAATCATTCTAATTTGGTAAAATACCATGCTATTCAATTAAATCCAAATTTATGACACAGATTCCTGAGAAGAGAGAAAGACTGAGAAAAGAAATTTCCGACCATTAATTAACAGCGTGAGTGAGTGAAATTTCACCTTAATCTCAAGCAAGTTTCAAAAAGCTTTCTTCATGATCTATCCTGAATTTATACATATGGCAAAAACGAAGAGCTACAGTCATTCTTACAAACGTAAATTTACGATGCTAAAAGGATGACTTTAACTTTCATTGAAAAACCAAAACAAAACAAATCATGAAATACAAAAGACAGGCTAATAATTTCTTGATGTCAAGTATTTTTAGAAATGCCAAGTGGAGAAAGGAATACTACAAACATCTGATAGAAAATAGAAAAAGACAGGAATATTTTATTTAACAAGGCTCATCAATGAACTGAAATGTCTTTCAATAGAAACATTTTTTGTTCACACATCAAGACATCCATCCCAGTGTTGCAACATTCTGCATTCAGTGGAAATTCCTTTCACGTTTTAAGTGTATCAATGGTAACTAAAAACTATCACCTAATAATATAAAAAGTACTCATTATGCAAGGAAATCAACAACAGAAAATAGCAGGGTGGGGGAAGACATACAATAAAGAACTGTTGTAGTAAAAAGTATTGATAAAGAATAAAATGAAAGTTTTAAAAAGAAATAATGAAAGAAATTATATAAAAGTAATTCTAGCTACAGACAGATATTCCCAACGATAACCTAGTTTTGAAAGTTTCTCACAATCATGGCCAACAAAAGGACTACTCTTTACATGTATAAGTAGGTGTCTGTAGGTATATATATATATATATACACATACACACACACACAGTGTGTGTGAGCATGCACAATGCTACTGCCCAAGGAGATAACTTTAACAGAGTCTGAATGAAGGTAAGGGGTAGGTAAATACACATACAATCCTTCATGCATGAACTGCGAAAGATTATAATACAGTGTGTGTGTACATATACACAGACTAGCAGTGTATATATGTATGTATATATATATAGATATATAGGTGCAGGCGTGGCTGTGTGGCGAGAAGCTTGTTTCCCAACCACATGGTTCTGGGTTCAGTCTCACTGCATGGCACCTTGAGCAAGTGTCTTCTACTATAGCCTTGGGCCTACCAAAGCCTTGTGAGTGGATCTGGTAGACAGAAACTGAAAGAAGCCAGTCATATATATGTGTGTGTGTGTGTGTGAGTTTTTGTTTGCTGCCTCCCCCCCCCCTATCACCGCTTGACAACCAGTGATGGCTTGTTACATCGCCGTAACTTAGCAGTTCGGCAATAGGCACTGATAGAATAAGTACCAGGCTTTAAGTAAATAAGTACTAGGGCCGATTTGTTCAACTAAAAATTCTTTAAGGCGGTGCCCCAGCATGGCCACAGTCCAATGACATAAAAGAATATATATATATATATATACAGATAGATAGATAGAGATAATACAAAAAAAGTGGGAGGAACAACTCTGTATCTATATTGTTATGGCTTGTACATAATCAAGGCGAAACATCAATAATCTTCACTAAATAATTAATTAGCCAGTACAAGATCATTCTAATTAATTATACCAAGTAACTAACTACTTGGCACTCTCACTGCCACAGAAATAAAATGGGGAAAAAACAAAAAAAAATCAATCAATAACAGCAATTCGATAACTTATGACCATGAAATACCTCCTTCTCTTTAGTATATCTCCGATATCAAAATGCAAGACTGACTGCTGAAATTCCAACACCTGAATATTTCAAAACTGAATCGATTTATAGATACGAACACACGGGTGGGTGGATGCATGTATATATATATATATATATATACACACACACACACAAATCGTTAAGCTAAAAGGATAAAGAATTGTAACAAAAGGCAAAGAGAACTTCAACCAGAAAAAGTGACCAATAACTCTTATAAAAATGGGGATGGAGGGGAAACCAAGAATATGAAGAATTTATAGGAAAGTGACAGTGAAGGGATAAAATAATGACCAGATCTGAAAGACAACAATAAAAAAAAATATTGAAAGAAAAAAAAAAGGTAAAAAAAAAACATCCAAGCAGACAGAACAAGGCAATTCTTATGGATTTTTAGCAATACAGCAGTTGTAGTAGTGTTTCACCACTGAGCAACAATAAATGATGATGTGGAGGAGAGGGAGAATATTATTGTAATAAACTAAAATAAAAATGAAAGCAAGCAGGAAAAAAAAACAGGAAAAGAAAATGACAGCCAGAGGATGAGGGAAAGGGGATGGTGATCAGTGCATTGACAAAGGGAGGCAAATATGGAAGGAAGGAGAGAAATCTCAAAGAGAGACTTTGGAGAAAAGTTTTAACTAAACACATTTTCTCCCTATCTCCTCCTCCTCCTCATTCTCTCTCTCTCTCTCACACACACACACACGCACATGCACTCTTTCTTTCTCACTCATTTAACAAACAAAAATAATAATAATAATAATGATAATGTCATTCCAGTACAGACCAGGTCTACAAAACTCGAACAAATACATGAAACAGAAAAAAAAAAAACAAAAAAAAAAAAACAAACAAATGGAATATACAAGAATGTCTACCACCAAAAAAATAGATGCATACTTCTGGAAAATTTGCGGATATCAAAATCCGGATATTTGGATGTTATTTCACAAAGTATTCCTTTCATAAAATGATCTGGAAAAAGTAGAAAGAAAAAGATGAAAGAAGAAAACATGAAATAAAGCAAGTTTATTATTTCTTTTGGGTTTTCCCTTTTTTTTTCTTTTTTTTTTTTTCATTTTATGGTTCTGTTTTATTGTCAAATTTCCTCGCATCTTCTAAGATTCAAGACAATAACAATTCATGTGGTCTGAGTCAAGGAAACGTTTTTTTGGAGGGTCTGTTTTTCTTTTCTTCTCTTCTTTATTTAAAACAATGCTCTCAAGCGCATCTTGAAGTCTGAATAAATTTTTTTTCCCCACCTTGCTTGAAGACGGTGCAGGATAAGACAATCTATAAAAATCAATGCAATTTCGCCAAAAGGACCTTCAAATACAGGACTGTTGCCCAAAGCATCATTTTTAGCAATCACATTTACACTCGAGTGATCAATTTACAAGTTTGTAATATTTTGACATCAATGGATTGATATACTTTTCTTCTTATCCTTGTCAAACCAATTTCACTTGTAGAGGTTACTAGTTGTAGTGGTAGCGGTGGTTTACTCCATATTCATTTCTAAACCATCCTGATGAAAGTACTTCAGCAGTGTGGTTATCTACATTTTCTGTTTTTTTCTTTTTGGTAAACATCAAAACTTCGTAACAGCGGCAATGCCAAAAAAAAGAAAAAAACCAAAGAGCTGGAGAAAAGAAGTTTGTTTTCAAAGAAACCCGACAAACAAAATAAATCTATCACTGCAAAACATCACCAGAAATCTAAGAATTTATCATTTAACATGTTTGGTTGTATGAATTTATATTTAGTGAAACTATGATTTAAAAAAAAAGAAATAAATTTTTTTAAAAATCAACCAAAATAGCATAATGAATTATAGAAATTTTCTTCATCCGATTATCAATAAAATAAATAAATAATGGTAAACAAAGAAATTGAGAACTGGTCAGAGTGAGTAACACCTAATATAAAGGTTATAAGGTTCTCACTAATCACAGAAAACACAACAGAGCATCTATGGAACTGTGTGAAGAAAACAAACATTTTATTTTGTATTCTATTATTCACCAATCCATAAACACTAAATTCCGATAAGCATCAAGCGACAATTATTTCTGTTCAGTTAGCCACAAACTGATCAATAAGATTCATTCAACTAGACATTATTAACTTCCCACAAAACAGTCAGGGAAGGAGAGGATTAGAATATATATATATACATATATACATATATATACATACATATATACATATATATATA
>JAOPUL010003032.1:24259790-24272870 GCA_027564515.1 Octopus rubescens | reverse complement strand
AACCATGTGGTTGGGAAGCAAGCTTCTTACCACACAGCCACGCCGCGCCTATATATATATATATATATATATATATAAAATATATCATAGTATATCAGGGTGGTGGATAAGGAGAATTGTCAAAGCATCAAATGGAATACTATGCAGTATCTATTCCAACTATGTGCATTCTGAGTTCAAATTCCACCCTGTTACCAAAAAGAAAAATACCATGACACTCCTGTCTGAATTTGTGATGGAGAGATAGCATGAGCAATTTGAAAAAGAACAACAAAAAACAGCCTCTTGAAAAAGAACAGTGAAAACAGTTTTCTTGGTTCAATTGCTAAAATCAACTGCCACCACCACCACCACTACTGTGGTTTCAGGATGGTTTCGGCTGCTATTGCTAGCAGGTCAAGCAATCATGTTAAAACAAAACATGAATTACTGAAAAACAGAATAGAAGTACCATTACAGACACATTTGTGTCTGAACTCTGAAGGTGTAAACAAAACTCAAAGCAAATTAGTATAGAGGCCTTTCTTTCTCCTCATCAACATGAGGACTGCTATTTTAGAGGAGATAAAAGAGCAAGCTGAGGCGTTCATCTTTTTCTGTTTTTTCTTTATTTTTTGTTTTCCTGAAGGGCTATAGTGACGACATAAGTCAAGAGAAATGGCTACAAGCAGGAATTAAAAACCTGGTCATAGTCTAGGAGGAAAAAACAAAACAAAAAAAAAAACGTTCCCATATATCAAGTCTTATATCTCTCATTTCCTTCTGGTGAGTGAATATTCACACATTTCCTGAGCTGAGAACGAGTGAAGAGTGCTTCACAGAGCTTTAAGTAGTGAAAACTATGCACCAGGATGTATTTCAAACCTAATCTACTTAAAACAGAACTTTAGCTTCATAGGACTTTCATTAATTAAAAATTTATTTATTCATTTGCTCTTCGAATTTCCTATTTTTTAAAAATTATTATTTTTAATTTTTTTCATAAATCATTCCATTCTATGTAAGTCCCCACACTTCATGTTTGTCTTTGTATCATTCCCCTCATCCATCGCTTTGGCAGAAAATAAAAAATCATCATCATCATTACTACTACTACTGTTTTTGTTTTTTTATGTTATTTAATGACAAACAAGAGGAATTAGAATCAGCAAGCGTTAAGGAATCAGATTAAATTTATAATAGAAAGAAAACTCTTTCAAGCAAAATTCTCATCATCATCTCAACACATCAACTGATATACTCATAAATGATAATGGTAGTAGAGTAAATGAACGGTTCAGATGGTAAATGGATCTGGATAGTTTGAAATGACAGGTTTGTAATGTCTTCTCTAAAATTCTCAGTTCTACTGTCTGTGAATAAGCAAAACAACGAGAGTGGACGGAATGAAACAATTTGGCACAGTTGTTTGAATGCTGATGATCTGGCATGGTTAACTGGACATTCAACCTATTTTAGGAACAGTACGTTTTAGCACTGGAGGCAAACACACTAACACACACACACACGCAGAAATATATACAAGGAGAAAGATAGAGAGAGAGATTACACATACAAACATAGCTAGATGCTCATGTACATAAGCATAGAGAAAGATGGGGGAGAAAGAATGAGAGGAACATTAAAATGATTGATGTCAAACAAGTCAGTGTCATATCAGCGACACCAAATAAGTGATGTTGAATCAGCGATGCCAAATATGTGGCACCAAAATGACTGTACCAAAACGTGTCATATCCCAACAGAAAAAATTTCCACTTATTGTAAAAGATGTGAAGAACCTAAACTTATTTCATCAATCAATTATTATGTCTTCTCAAGTCAGCCAATCTTCAGATTTTGAAGAAATCATGAGAATTCATCAGTTCAGGCAAACGGTTACACATGACCCAATGTACTATTCAAAGACCCTGAGTGATAGATAGCCAACACCAGTGAATTCATTTTAGCCTAAATTCAAGTGGCAATATCTGTACTCAAGTAGTGGAGAACATTTCCAAATGACAGCCAACACTTATGTGAGTGAGACACTCACTCTTGACTTGAAATGTGCAGTGACACTCAAACCCGAGTAAAACTTACAAAGATATATTATAATGAAGACAAACTTGACTAAGTTAAAGAATATATTTGAGAAGATCTGCTTCATTTGAAAGGTGAATTGTACTGCTAACATTACATTGTCCTTATCAACCCCTGACCCCTTACTGTCTAGAATCCTTGGACTTGTAGGGCCGGTTACCCAGTTCCCATGGCAGATCACAACATTCACTCTGAATGGGATATCAGTCTGTCGCAGGGTTACTCACAGCTGAGTGAACTGGAGGGATGTGAAATGAAGTGTTTTGCTCAAGAACACAATGCATCCACTAAGCTATGCAACTTTATTTGAAAGGTGAATCCTACTAACATTACAGTATAACAAACACTAGCAACCTAACTAAACCATTGAAGGGTTCTGTCATAGAATGGAAAGAAGTAAACAACTACTAACAAGGTTGGTCCTATGTCTACCTGGATCCATCATCAACATGTATGCTGCTGGAGTCACATGTGATTTGAGTACTATCAGATACGCCCACATCCAAGCGACTTGAAGTCTAAATAAGATAGACTTTAAAAGGACAGGGGGAACAAAACCATTCTCATTATATAGAAGGAAATACTGAGCTGTGAAGTGCATGAAGTACTTCACAGGTCAAGTCAACAACCCAGTTTCATTTGCCATCTTAACTCACTTACACCTTAGGTCGTGTACCTCAAAGAAATTATGTTAATGATTATTGACAGAGACTTCTGATTAAGAACAACTAAATGATTATAGGACTTGTAGAAAAATAATCAGGAGAACGCGTATGTGTGCACGCGTGCGTGCATATGTATATATGTATAATAGATAATTTTATTTACATTAGACATGACAAACCTATATTACACTTAGTATATTAAGAAAGAATTCAGCACTTATGGTTTTGAACAAAAACTATATGTGGTGGGGGTTGGGTGAAGAACAGACACTGTAGAATAGTGGTTACACTTAAGTGTTGTCGCAAAAGTTGTGCATGATAAAATACAAGTCCATGCTATAGTGGAGATAAAGAAGATATCTAGACATAGAAACTAATACCAAAAATACTACCTTACAAAACAACAAAGTTGGTCACTTCGTTCTTATCAGGATGATGTAAGACCACAGTGGGTGGTGAGACAAAAGGACCATCACAGGTTTTAAGATAAAGGGCTAATTCAGGTTGCAAGACAAAGGACCACTGCAGGTGTGAGGCTCATCTAACAAATGCTACCATAGAAAAGCAGATGTACAATGATAAAAGGTGAGGATAGTTGTGCATGTGTGAGCATGCACATGTGGGCAAACACACCCACCCACAGACAAATATTAGTTATTTCAAACTTGATACTTATGGTGGAGTAAATTTTTATTTAAATCATTTATTACCATATTTCTGTTGAAATACTCTGGATTTATTTCAATTAATGTTGAAAATAATTAAGAATTTATTAAAATAACTCATTATTAAGATAGTGTTTGGAACATAATTTAAGATAAAATTTTGATGGAAGGTTTTAATTTAGATCACTTGAAAACAGGGCCGGTCCATGGAATACACCATTTTGAAGCACAGAATTCAGTCTATAGATTTATGCTAGGCTGTCAAATTAAAAAGGTAGGGGGAATCAAATTCAGGCAATTTATTGTTTGAGTTCAAAATGGAATGCAAAGCAGTGAACACTGCTCTCAATATCAAATAAGTATCTGGCCAGAGTATTGGCAATGAAAGTGGAGAGGAAACCTAAGGCTCGTCTTAACAGCTGCAAATAGTTTTCTGTGACTGATAACAACTAGGTGAAAGCCACTATTGAAGCAGGTCTGCACAAAGCTGCTCATGAAGTAGCGGAACTAAATATTGAGCATTCAACAGTTGTTCAGTATTTGTACTATATTGGGAAATCAAAAATGCCCAACAAATGGGAAACACACAATCAAAAACGTCTATTATGAAGTTGGCTTGGAATTCCTTTTACACAACAAATATGATCTCCTACTTAGAGGATGCATTGTGAAATTTAATGAAAAATGGATTCTTTACAATAACTAGTTCCTCACAGCAGATGGGCTGAGGTGAAACACCAAAACACATCCCCATACTGAAGCTGCATAAAAATAAAAAGTTATAGCTATTATGTTGTACTTCTCAAGTGGAACCATTCACATCTTAAATCTGGTTGAAACTATCACAGCAGAGAAAATATTGCTAGAAAATTGGCAAAATTCACTTTACTTTCAGCATTGGTCAATAGAAAAGAACCAATTCTTATCTATGACAGCTAACAATCATATCCTATTATGCAGGAATTGAAAAAAAAAAAAGGGCTACAAAACTACCATATCCAGAAACTCTCTCTGGCATTCTATAACATTTTTATAGCATCACAGTAATTTTTTACAGGACTTCAACTACCAAGCAGAACCTCAAAATACTTTGGAATTGGTTCCATGACAGGAATTGTATGCTACCAGAGTAAATAGACTTGTTACTTGTCATGATAAATATGTAGATACAAATGGTTGTTATTAATAGCATTTATTCTGAGCTCAATAGTTTTTGTGCCAATCTGGTGTGTGTATGTGTGTGTGTTTGTACATATATACACACACACTTTGTTGATAAGATCAAGAGAGACTAAGTCAAATTGGAAAAATAGTTTAACCACAGTTCAAAACTGTCCAAGAGAGTATCAAAAAGTTCTAACTACAAGAGGATCTCTTTCCTTATCTGGAAATTCAAAAATCTCATTTTAAGAAAATTAAAACCAAAACCAGTCTCCCAAAAGAGCTGGTACTAATTTTGAGAAGTGATGAATGCTACATCATACAAAAAAAAAAGAAAGAAAAAGCTTACCCATGAGAATTCATTAAATGAAATATCTCTCCAAGAAAGCTTTGTATCGCAAGGATGATTTAAATTTAGTTAAAAAATTACTGAAACATTGTCAAAGTTACAATCAGATTTCAAACAAATGATGAAATTATTTCTCTTGAATGTTATGGAGTTATTATCTTCCATAATAACATGTCAACTGATCTTCTGAATAATACACAAGATCTAATATAATAAGCGGTTCCTTCCTGGTCTTTGACAAGTTAAAAAGTAGTTCTGCCCCAAAGAAAAAAAAAAAATAAAGGCACAATTTATCTCTTATCTTTTCAAAACAAACTACTTTCAGAATTTTCTTATATTTTTTTTTTTCCAACTGACAAATATAACATTATTATTATTATTATTATTATTATATAGAAATGAACTTATGTACCTTCATGACAATGCATCCAACTATCTCACTGTCAACTGAAATCAACTACTGGCAGATGTCAAGATGGCCCTTTCCACCTTACTGAGTCATTTACCATGGGTATAGTTAGAACTGTATATGCTCAGTCCACTGGACTGTTTTTATACCAACCACTATCATCCATATACAAAGTCACTTCTAATTTACACACACACAGACAATATACATTGAAATACCTATTACCGTTAGTACATATGCTACGTTGCTAAGCTACAATAATTAATATTGATATAGAAATTATAGAGTTGTAACAATACTCATGTATGTTTTTCTTTTTTGTTGATGCACATTGGAAATTGAAACAAAAAGATTAAAAGCAAGCAGGCTTCACAGAATAGTGAGCACCATATGCTTATGGTTGTTGTGACAGAATAGACTAACTGGTAGGTTTCTGGGAGGTGAAGGGAAGTACTAACTACTACATCTAGGTTTTACCTAAGTAAGTTCAATAAATGAGGCCTAAGGGGATTTTCAAGTGAAGAACATAGAAACTTAACTTGGATAAGTTTCTAAACTATTGCTGTTTCTTCAAAATATTTCAACAACCTCTTGAACACAAATATATACAACACATATACACTCTCACACACACACGTGTGCGCGCATTTTCTTTTACTGGTTCTATTTACTGGAATGTGGACATGATGAGGTAACGTATTTAAGGGTTTTACTTAAACTGACAAAAAATTTGAAATTAGCACTCTAGAATTTGACATCTTTGTTTTATACTTTTATTTTTTGGTAATTCATAGGAAATATATACCCCCCCCCCCCACTGCCATCACCATACTTTTCCTCATTGTCTTTTAGTATTAAGGAAAAATAAAAAATTAGTCAATTTATTTTCAGTGTCAAGTATATCTTGTCTATTAAATTAATTGTTGAAAATTAGCTATTCTGTGACATTTTGTTTTTTTAAAAGGGTAAAGCAAGAGTACACTTTCTTTCTCCCCCTCGTTCATTCCCCCTGCCAGTCAAAAAATTAAAAAAAAAGAAACAGTTGCCTAAGTAGCCATGTCATATTTGAAAAATTTTGTTGTTAATTTTAGAAGACTTAAAACTAAATCTAAACGAAATGCTTAAAAAAACAACAAAAAAAACTCAAAAGTGGATGAGAATGATTTTAAAAAATTCATGCTTCCATCCAACAATTTTGAATCAGAGAAAGTGAGGAGAAAGAAAGAAAAAAATCTCAGGATAACGGACATATCAAAGAGTAACATATTTCTAGTAATTATGGAATTCACAATCTTGGAGGTGTACTTGCTAGGCAAGAAGTGATGTGATCCAAGATCGTGTGTTGAAACTAAAACAATTACAGTATGGAAGACACATATTAGCCATTCAAAAAGAAAACACACAAAGACTGCAACAGTCACAGTGAAACCATGTCAATGACCAGGTTGCAGATGGTGTGAAGACAATTTTGACACCAAATAAATGTTCAAGTGAAGTTAAATCTTTGTGTGTTTTTGAATGGCTGATGTGTATCTTCTATACTGTAATATTCACAATGCAATGTCAAAAGAGATGGTGTGGCCTTGCTGGGGAAGGGGATGGGATGGTGAAAAAAGAAAAACAAAGTTTGTAAAAAAAAAAAGATAATAAAGAAGACTTACACCAGATATTGCAGTATGACTCTATAATTTCTTGATTAATTCTCCATAAGAATGAGATATTCGGAAAATAATGGTACTTCTTATTTTTTCCAACCAAAAACCATTTTACGTTTGGCTAGATTATAGAGAAAAATGTACACGCTAAAACTGTTGTTTTCTAGAGAGTTACAGAAGTATGGTAACTTAACGCTTGATATCTAACGGAAAAGCAGAAGTTGATGACAATGGTGAGATTAACACTTACATGAAAATATAAGCTATGTGTACGATTGCATGCATCCTGATTATAATATAAACTTTATTGTCTTTAAGCAATTTTTAATTTCCACATCTTTGAAAACCATTCGGCATGTTTATAGATAGAAGGAAAACAATTTGAAAGATAGAATTTTCGATCGCCTGTGTGGCCATCATCAGGAGGATTTTTGTCATATTAAAAACATGAATCTAACTCCTCATATATATATTCATTCTATTTGCATATTATACGAGAAAATAGTTTCAGGACAGATTTTGTTACAACAAAAATTTTTTTAAATATTGTAGCGATATGTTGTGCTCAAGCATTTTAAGAATAAAAAAAATATTAGAAGATGAGTGTTCAATCAACTACAACAAATTTTTCACCAATTTTAGGAGTGTAGCATATAGATGGTTAGACTGAAAGTAAGATACCGACAGTTAACTTTGCCCAACCTTTGATTTTCGTATGTTGAAGTCGGTGTGTGTGTGTGTTTGTTTGTGAAATGCCGGCAAAAAAACAGCCGCATAATTAGTATCAAACTAAATTCATTAGAAATAGAAATTATTAGTACTATGTCTACAAAACTAATGATCTGAGTTAAGAATTTGGGATGAGGAATTGAAAATGAAAAAACTAATAATTTATATTAAATATTCTGAAAAAAGGATTGGATGAATAATTTCAAGATATGTGCTTTAAAAAAAAAAACAGAAATATATAATTTCAAAAAAGAAAATAAAAAATGATTTTCATTACATATTTTTTTTTAAATAGCAATAGTAATCTGGCAAAAAAAAATATTGCAGACAATCAAAATGAAGATTAATTAGGATTAAAGAAAATGATTTTTTTTTTTAAGAGAAAGAACACACAACTTGCTACAATATGATTACTTTTGGCAACATTATTATTTTATTACTTTTTTTTTTTGCTTTTGTGAATTTTTGTAGTATTTTTTTTCCCAACCTGAAATTTACATATGCATTTATCTAAACAGTGTAATTATTATAATCCACATTACACTGCTTAAAGAAAAGAAAAAAAACCAAAAAAAAACACACATTAGGAAAACGAAATGCCAATACTGCAAATAGAAAGCAATGCACAAAAATGCAAATATAACATCAAAAAGTGATTAATGTCAAAAATTAGCAACAGGAAAAAAAAAAAAAGCATAGAAGGGGTAAAGATTTTAAAAGAAAATCCAAGCATTACCTTCTTCAACAGTGGCATCCAATTGTTTCACCTTTCTGTGTACATCCTCCATGCGAGACTGCAAGTGGTTAAGTCTGTTGTACACAGAAGAGGCTTCTGAAAACAGCTCAGTGAACAGGTCCTCAGCATGTTTGCTCAAGCTGCTCAACTGGCGAATAGTATTAGCTAGTGTGTTGTTTGCTACACATTCTAACTCATTCCTTACACCTGGGTGTACCCCTACATTACTCACATGGACTGGCTCGACTATACGCTTTATCAAAGGCATCTTTCACTCACAGACCTGAAAAAAAAAGAAAAAAAGTATTGTTTAATAGCCATCTGTGTATTATACTCAATGCAAATACATCATGAAAAGACAAATTAACTGCAGCAAACGTCTGGACATTATCTCTTATGGACATACTATATTTAATAACACAAATATATTGGGAACAGATGAAAATCGTCCAGCAGTGGTGGTAAGAATACTCGATATGTATTTCTTCCTCCTTTGGCTTTGGCAGTAGCACATACCCACTGGAAACCATATGCTAATATACCAAGAACAAAAGAATAAAAAAAAAGTACACACTTTCTTCTCTCCCAAAGTTGTTGGATCATTCAAAACAATCTATGGTTAAATTTTGAAATTATTTTAAGTAACATCAAACCAATACTTAACAGGTCTCTCAATGCTTCTACATTTGTGTTGTAAATGTAAACGAGATTCATGTTGTTGAGATTAAAGCATTGAATTTGGATGGATGTAAGTCAGTAGGCTGCTTTAGTGTAATTACTCTTTTCCCACCCAGGGTTTTTTTTAACACAATTATAAGCTATTATTTGCCCCCTTAATTCACCTCAACATACATCATTAATAATCCTTTCTTCTATAGGTACAAGGTCTGAAATTTGGGGAGAAGTGGGGGGAGGGCTAGTTAATTACATCGACCCCAGTATTCAACTGGTATTTATTTCATTGACCCCGAAAACATGAAAGGCAAAGTTAACCTTGGCAGAATTTGAACTCAGAACGTAAAGACAGACAAAATGCCGCTAAGCACATCCAATGTGCTGTTCATATTCGTATTACGTATTTTTCAATATTTCTACATTTGCATTACAAATGATTAATTTTTTTCCAAGCAGATATTCATCATTCTTTGAGTTTATTTGACATCAACTTCCATTTCTCAATCAAAATATTTCTTCAAGTAATAACTATTTCATCCATCAAGCCATTTATCCCCTCTTAATACCAATAGTTCTTGTCTGTCTTGAATGCATCAGAAATTAAATTTCCAATTTATTTAAGCTCAACCTGTCTCTCAAGATCACAACACAGGACATTTCAGCAGAGATCAGTTTTGTTACAAATATTCAGATCAGATCAAATCTACCTTCAATCCCCTGTCTACTATTGTTTTTTCATGTATGTTCTACGTGAACCTCACCAGAAGAGACCCGCAAAGGCCATGGCAATGCCCCCCCCCACCTCTCCGGATTAAATTTAAAACAAAAAGAAAACAAAATGTGCAGGTCACAGTATAAACTTAAACATCTGACCAAACAACCTAAACTGCAAGAAGAGTAACAGAAAGAAGTTAAGCAGGTGCACCCAATGTTGTGTGGTCAAGAAGTTTGCTTTGCAAACATGTGTCTTCAGGTTCAGTCCCATTGTGCAGCACTTTAGGCAAGTGTCTTCTTTTATAATTCTGGGCTGAGCAATGCATTGTGAGTGAATTTGGTAGGCAGAAACTGTGCAGAAGTTTGTTGTATGTGTAGATATATATATATATATATATATATATATGCAAACACACATGCACATTCGTGTGTGTCTCACCACTTGACAACTGGTGTAGGTTATTATGTCCCAGTAACTTAGTGGTTCACCAAAACAGAGACTAGTCAATTGATTAAACACCCTTCAAAGTGGTGCCCCAGTATGGTCACAAACCAATGACTGACACAAATAAGAGAATATATGATTTGTTGAATTAAATGTGGGTTTAAAATATAAAAAAAAAAGGACATCTGGTCAAGGCAAAGAAAAGACAAGACTAAATAGTGAGATAGAGAATGAGATGGCTTAACAGCTGAGCAGGATGAATAGTTTCAGACTAAACTATTACATCAGTATGAACACTAATTTAATAATCATTTCTGTATACTGACAAACCTAATTCAGATATTTCTATTACCAAAACTATATTTTGCCTTTTCCCCGCCAACAGCCAAGATGCCCTTTGCATTGATAGTTAGTTAATGGTGATCACCTTAACAAATGACAACCAGTTTTGAACATCAGGAGCCAATAAAAGAGCTCCAACATGCTCATTCAACTAGTTAGAAATAGCAACTAAATCAACTTTGAAATCACAACCTACCATCTCACCAAGATACACAATGTTGGAATAAAAGACAAAATGGCTACAAAAGCAATACTTCTGATCATTGGTCTATTTTATCAGAACAAATATGGAGACTCAAAAGAATAGCACAAATTATTTAATAATCAATAATTATTACTCCCACAATTTTATTCTCTTATGTGTGTGTGTGTGTGTGTGTGTGTGCATGCAAAATGAAATTCCAATGAGTATATTTCATATAGAAGGTCACACATGTCTATTTTCTTATGATGGTAGCAGGGGTTAAATTATTCTTAGTCATTTACATGAACTACTGTCAAATGTGACCTAATGATTTTAATTAGTTCCAAATGTTAACCACTGAATTTAATCATAACCTAAATACACATGCATAAAGGTTTGAGATGGGAGAGGGGGGGGGGGGCTAAAGTGAATTTTGAGGAGTTGTGAAAACAATGAAGCCATTTGTCAATCCTCATTGGAAGCTGCTTGAAAGGGCCATGTGGTCTATATGCAGGACCAAATTTTAAATCATGATTAAATACATATGGATATGACTCTTGAAAAATAAGTGAGGAAAATAATATCAACCAAGCTTATCTTGCCGATCATAATGTAACCATCAACACAACCTTTTAGCATACAAGATCAAAATGGCTAACACACAGTACTACACTCAACAAACCAACAAGGTCTACACTCAGAACAGTCTGAATCATGACATATATAGGTTACTGGTCTAATTATGGAATTAGCTACCATCATTCTATTAAGACTGCTTCATAACAACATTCAACGGCATTCTTAAAAGTTTGCAAATGTAAGTGTATGATTGCCTCTTATCCTAAATAACAGATTATTTTATCTCACATAATTAAACATCAAATCTGGAAGTGAATTAAATGATGTAGGAGATTCGGAAAAGAAACAAAAACGGTACAGAAATAGTATCCCCACACACACACACAAAGGATTATAAACTTTTTCCTAACTTAATTTCTGTGGTCTCAATGATTGTATGGTTCTGCTAATTCAGATTATTTTTATAAGGCTCTGTAATTAAGTAGTTTGCCTTACAACCATGTGATTTCAGGAGCAGCACCTCAAGTGTCTTCTACTATAGCCCCATGCCAACCAATGACTAATGAATGAAATGGAAGAAAACTGTATGGAAGCCAGTTGTGTGTGTGCGTGTGTGTGTGTGCGCACATACTCACACTTCAGAATGTTGACATTCCCCCATTTTGCTTGTCACCATCTGAATAAAGTGATATAATGTTTACATTCCTTGTTGACATTATGACATGGGTCTGTATGTTTCAAGACCAGTGGGGGAAAAAATATCCCTTACTAAGGGATTTAGAAAACAGCTAAGGGTTGGCAAAAGTTAAGGCATCTAACCATAAAATGATGCCTCAAATATGTCTGCCTAAGCCATTCTAGCACAGAGAAAACAGACATTAAACGAACACATCAATTCTTGTACTTTGTTTTACTTAATAACATGTTTTGTTAACACGAATGACACAGGATACTTCACAGTATCTAGATCAGTTCCGTACAGTCCCAAATCATGATGTCAATAAGTTGGAAGTAAAGGGGTTGCACGTACTAAACTACTTTCAATTAAAGAATATCGAAAATAGAGCAGTGATTTCCATTCCCTATCACGCAAAAGTTCTGGAACTAATACATAATATAGGTGCAGGAAGGCATGGCTGTGCAGTTAAGAAACTAGCTTTGCAATCACATGGTTTTAAGTTCAGTTCCATTATGTGTCACTTTGGGCAAGTGTCTTTCACTATAGCTCCAAGCCAACTGGTACCTTGTGATTGAATTCGATAGATGGACACTGCGTGGAACTCAAATGTGTATATGTGTGTGTGTATTTCTTTGAGTCTATGTAATCTAAGTAAGTTTGCTCTATTTAAATATATATACACACACACACACGCGGGTAAGCACATGAATGCAAAACACCCCCACTATTTTTTTCACAAGGTTTTTTCTTTTTTCGATTGTATTATATATTTACATTTCACTGTTAATTTTTGCACCCCACCTCCAACCCAATAGGTAACAATAATACACCATTATGTTTTGAAAATCAGGCACCCAATCAAATGTAAATGTTTATTCGCTTAATTGAATAATACTACATGCGCAAACATAATTTTGATTCAGCATGAATCACAACTGTCCGATAAGAACTGTCCGATAGGAACCTGAAACTCTGAGCAACAGTTCATGAAGATATTTTTGCAGCTTTAAT
>JAOPUL010003032.1:24240369-24253778 GCA_027564515.1 Octopus rubescens | reverse complement strand
TATATATATATATATATATATATATATATATGCAGGTGTGGCTGTGTAAGCACAAGCATGGCTGTGTGGTAAGAAGTTTGTTTCTCAAGCACATGGTTCTGGGTTCAGTCCCACTACGTGGCACCTTGGGCAAGTGTTTTCTACTATAGCCTCGGGCCAACCAAAATGTTGTGAGTGGATTTGGTAGACAGAAACTGAATGTAGCCCATTGTATACATATATATGTATCTATGTGTGTGTGTGTGTGTCTTTGTGTCTGTGTTTGTCCCCCAGCACGGCTTGACAGCCAGTGTTGGTGTGTTTACGTCCCCTGAAACATGGTGCAGCCATCCCCGGCTTGCCAGCTCCTGGTCAAACCGTTTAACCCATGCCGGCATGGAAAACGGACGTTAAAGGATGATGATGATGTAACTTAGCAGTTCAGCAAAGAGACCGATAGAATAAATACCAGCCTTAAACAAATAAGTACTGGGGTTGATTCATTAGGCTAAAAATTCAAGGCAGTGCCCCAGCATGGCCACAGACTGAAACAAGTAAAAGAGATAAAAGATATATATATATAATATAATAGTATAAACAGGCAAAATATCTGGTATCAGGTCAGATTATGTCATCTATATATTTAAACATTGACATAACATGAGGGTGGAATTGAATGTGAGAAGAGTTTACATCACAAGAGGTTGATAAAAGATCAGTTAACGAATGTTCATAATGGTAATGATATATGCTAATATTTTCCTGGAATGAGTTACATAGTAAGTACAAATTATTGGTATTAGGCAAAAATGGTCATATATAAATGGCATAATCTGACCCGATACCAGTTGTTTTCCTGTTTATACTTTTATTCTATTATATACATACCTGCTTGATTGAAACACTGCCTATAGCCAATTCATTCAGGTAGCTATAACATGTCTACTTTTTTTTAGTCAAAGTTAAAGTTTAGGCAGCAAGTCAACCTGACCACTTAATTGCATCTACCTATTTACCTTACGTCATCAGACATATTACCTCAATTTTATATTTATACACAAACACACATTATATACGTGTGTCTGTCTGTGTGTATGTGTTCAAGTTTTTGTTTGTCCTCATATTGCTTGACAGCCAGTGTTGGTTTGTTTACGACCCCTGTAACTTAGTTTGGTAAAAGATACCAATAGAATAAGTACCACACTTTATAAAAAAAGGAGGGGGGGGGGCACTGGAGTTGATTAGTTCAACTAAACCCTCCAAAGAAGTGCCCCAGCATGGCCAGACTCTATTGACAAAGAAGTAAAAGAACAAAGGACTAATTTTAAAATTTCTTTCTCTAAAATTATGTGTATCTTTTGCTTTGATTAATTTAAAACATGGATATTTAATAAGTGTTTTATTATAGTTTGTAAGAATAAAAACAAATCTATCAATCTATCAGCATCATTGATGAATGTCCATTTCCATGCTGGCATGGGTTGGACACAGACAGGATCTGATGTGTACAAGGACTGCGTTGTGCTCCGGTGTCTGTTTTGGCATGCTTTTTACGGCTTGATGCCCTTTCTAATGTCAACCACTTAACAGAATGTATTAGGTGTGTTTTTGGTGCCACTGGGACTAGTGAGATCACCATGCAACTTGCTAAACCCTTGCAGTATTTAGTTACAGTTCTTTTAAGTTCTTCAATCTGAGTACAACACAGACAGACTTGGGGTTTTTAGCAACTTGTTGACCAGTAACAATGGCAAAAATATCCTTTCAGTAATTAACAATACAAATACCATCAGTGTTTCATTGATGAATGAATATATTAAGTCATATTCTACTTCAATATATTTAATAACGTATTTTAAAAGAGAGGAGGTAGCATGATATCTTAATATATATATATATATATATATTCGAAAACAGGCATAAAATAAACAAACAATATATATATGTGTGTGTGTGTGTGTGTGTGTGTGTGTGTGTGTGTGTGTGTGTGTGCGTGCGCAGCTCCCCAGCTTGCCAGTTTCCAGCCAAAACCGTCTAACCCATACCTGCATGGAAAAACAGACGTTAAAAGGATGATGATGATGTATATATATATATGCTGGATATGACAAAAGAATGCAACTTGTTGTGAGGTATTATGTTGGAGAAGAGTCATCTAACCCAACCAAGAATGGAGAAGCAAATGTAAAACCATTATCACCATATTTATATATAATATTGTGAAAACTACTTTCAGGAAAGAGTCTTTTGTAAATATTTTCATGAAAAAAAAAGCACCAAAGAACCAATGCAAATGACTAGAAGATTATACAAAATAACCGAGACCAAATTCAGTTACAAGACCTCAAAATAAAATCCATTCCCAATCATCTTGGCATAGAAAATTCGGTTAATTTTGCAAGAACACAAAACATGCTTTTGTTTAAATTAAAATCAACAAAAAACAATAAAATAGCAGAAAAAGTAAAACACTGTTATTTTGAGACATTTAAAAGTTAAAAAAATAAAAGCAAGGCTTTGCTTTTCTAAGAGAGCTATAATTATACAAAGTCTGGCCAAGTACATACATCCATTAGGCACTGAGCAGTTTTAATGCTAAAACTAACTTTTCTTAAAAGTTAATTTTTGCCAGCAGAGTAAAATTAGTCAGTTTAATTACTGCAGAGGTCTTTTTTGACACAAATTAATAAATGTCTCCACAAGCAACTTATGGAGATAATTTGTACATGGAGGAAAGTACAACTCTGACATTAAAACTGTGTTGAAACAACAGTGAAGGCCGCACCAGCTCCTGATCTAAATTAACTTCACAGCTCAGTCTAATCAGAAAATTGTTTTCTGAGACTATCATGAACAACAGTTGTCTATAATGATTCATTTCTATGCCCCAATTATTACCATTCCCTTCACTCTTGCTAAAACCAGTATTGTAGGATTATTAAACTAATATTAATATTGGGCTTCACTTTGCTTTTCGTCCTTTAATTCACCCACAAAATATGAAGCTTTGCAACTATGTTAGAAATAATTATTATTGTTAATTAATAAAATAAGTACAGGGATAGCTGCATAGATAGAAGTTTGCTTCACAACCACATAGTTTTAAGTTCAGTCCTATTGTGTGGCACTCTGGACATGTCTTGTACTATAGCCTCAAGTTGTTCAATGCCTTATGAATGAAACTTGGTATACAACTAGTATACAAAGCCCCATCATATGTGTGTGTGTGTGTGTGTTCATGTCCCCACAAGCATGCATATGTGTGTGTGTGTGTGTGTTTACATTTGTCTCGTAACTTAGAGGTTCAACAAATAGATTCAATAAAATAAGTATTGGGGTTGATATGATCCAACTAAATCCTTGCATGCGGTGCCCACAGTCCAGTGAGGCCACAATCCAATGACTAAAACTAATAAACGAATAATATTGATGTTGATGACAGTGACTAATCCGTCCTCTCTCTCCCAAATTCCAGGTCTTGTGCATATTCTAGAAACAATTTCTGTTGTTGGACAAATAAATATTTTTTTTTTTTAAAGGGAATCAGTTATTTAATTGAACCTGAATGGATAAAAAATAAAGTAGCAAGCAATGGTAATACCAAACTACTGACATTAAAGCATTTAATTATGCTTTAAAATGTTTGTGCCTAAAACCTCAATCAAATCAATAATTATAAATTTAATACTAAGCACATACAGGACATCTTAAACTAAGAATCGTTAAAAAAACAAAGTAACTTTTATAATATGTTTTAAGTTCCATTACCATCAGCTACTTTTTAGCACAACATAATTCTAGCCATTGAAAAAAAAATGATTAAAACACTTTATACATTGCAATTAATAAACGAAGAATTTTATTTTCCTTATATAAACAATATTAAATAATATATGTCTGTAATTAAACACTCGAAAGAAAAAAACTAGCAACGAACACCTACACAAAAATCCAGCCATGAATCAGGAATTTTGCTCAGAGAGGAAAGAATTGTTTTGCACAGTAGCATCACTAGGTTTGTCTTTTAATTCAAACAAATATTCCATTAACCCTTTAGCATTTAAACCGGCCATATCCAGCCAAAACATCCCACCTGTTTTATGTTCAAACTGGCCAGATCTGGTCTCTCACACCAACCCTACATTATCATTCTAAAACTTAAGTTACCTCATCAAAATCTCAAAGTTATGAGATAATGCATGATTAATTCAAAACAATGTGAATAAATAAGTATTACATTGGACAAAATAATGAGAATGTTGGTTACCAGCAGCACCAAACTTTTCCATTAAAACACATTCATTGCATATTTCACAATATACATTCTGTATACGCATGCATACACACACACACATTATTCCTTAAAACAAAATTTCATAGGCTCGTCACAACAACCTACCTATTCAACCACCTGAGTCTGATAAGCTAGGTCATCCCTGTGATGAATTTAAAAGGTCCATCAGATCAAAACAAGTGGTTTTTTAACTAATAATATATGCAACTCCTACAAAAGGTGTCGTTTGTCCACTCCCTCATATATATATATCAATAACATCATCATTTAGCATGGGTTAGATGATTTGACTGGAGACTGGCAAGCCGGGGAGCTGCACCAGACTCCAGTCCATTTTGGCTTGGTTTCTACGCCTGGATACCTTTCCTAACACCAACCAGTCCAGAGATTGTACCAGGTGTCTTTAACATGTCACTGGCATGGGTGTTTTTAACGTGTCACCAGTACGAGTGCTTATATTCTATTTATCTGTTCAACATTCATTTTTCCATGCTGGCATGGTTTGGGGGGGGGGAGTGATTTTGAGGCAAGATAATATGGTCAAATGCTCTTCCTGTTGCCAACCTACTTTCCAAAAAAGGAATTTTTATATTCCACAGGTTTTCAAAGATGCAGAGCAAACAGTCATCAAGTCAACATCAGCACCACTTTTTATACAGTGACAAACAAAATATAAATATTCATGTATATGTATGGGGGTGGGGCTTCATTCAGTTTCCTCTACTAAATTCACTAACAATGTATTGGTCAGCCAAGAGCAATAAAAGACATTTGCCCCAGGGTACCATGCAATGGGACTGAACCTGAAACCACATGGTTGCTAAGTGAACTTCTTAACCACACAGCCATGCCAATTTAATACATATTCTAAATGGTATTTCTTTGCAAACAAATCAAAATTAAATATAAATAACCCCATACATTGATTATGTGGTTCTTGGGGTCAATTTTCATTTATACATCAATCCACAGTAGGATAGTTTACTAGGTTAGCCCAAGCTAAATTGCTAATAAAGCTCTATACGGAATCAGCAGTGAATCCATGTTGAGGTGAACGTTTTCTAATTGTGATGAACACAACTTTATATCATTTGTTGCCCATCTCCATTTTACCATTGGAATTAGTTACAACCTCTGACCTGAATGTTCCAAGTGCAATTGAATGCAGAACCACAACAGTTCATCAGGAAAACATTTTATTGCATAATGTTACAAAGATCAGTAACAGTAGCACATCTAACTGTATGCACACACATACATACACACACACATTCTTAACTCAAATAAAGAATTTGGTTATGTATGTCTGTGGTTCAATAGTTAAAACATTTGACTAGTCAGCAAAATAGGTAATTGAATTTTCAGCAACAAATATTTTGTTGTTTGTCACTTTTGTATTTATTACTTACTAATTATTCCACTTCATTTAACTATTATATATATATATATATATATATATATAGATAATCTATGATTTTAATTATGTTATGTAAACACTTATGTACATATGTATATTGAACATAAAAACAATAATTACAAATTAAGACATTGTAGAAACAAATATACAGATTGCTTTGTAACATATTGAAACATAAAAGAGCAGATGTTATTAAGATGATATACTTGCTTTGAGAATGAAATGACCTCAAACCAGGACATCAGCGGGTATACATGGTATACATTATCCTTAACAGCAACAACACAGCAGGAAATATAACAAGCAAGATAACAAAATAGTATCGATCAATACACGAGAAATAAGATAAATAGATGAAAAACAAGAAGAAAAGTTTAAAATCTTTTCAAATGAAAATGTAAAACAAAAAAAAAAAAAAGACAGAGAGAGTGAGAGAGATTAAATATTCACAACATCCATTTAAGAATCTGATTTACAGAAGAATTCCATTCCTGATAGCAAAAATCCAAATGTGATAATTAGATGGAACGATAAAATTTAGTTTCTCCAGTTAGCAGTTTACAAACACTAAAATATTCTTCGACAAGGATGTTATTTTGGTCAGGCAACAAATGAGCTTTGCGATTGATATGAACGGTTGGTGTCACAAGAATATAAGAGAGAGAGAGAGAGAGAGATAAACAGACAGAAGAGAACATGAAGAATGGAGCAGTCCTGACCAGAAACAATCATTTGATACTTAACATGGACAAAAGATTAACAATTGCTCATAGAACTGCTATTTCTTTTCTTTCTTTCTTTCTTTCAAAACATAACATTATGTTACAAAATGAAACGTCAAATGTCAAATAAAAGCTCTGTAATCCATTCAGTCTTTTTTAACTAATGCTTTTGCAATCATATGACTGAAATTATTTTGAGATGGAAAAAAAGACTAAATGAAAAGACAAAAGTAATTATTTTAAAAAAAAAATGTAAATGGAATAAGCCTATAGAAAAGTGACTTAACATGGGGAATTTGTTGCTGTAAACAGACTTCTAACAATAACTTTGTTAAAAATGAATAAATTGAGTTTTAAAATAGTTTCACACTGGTATCATAATGATGTCTTTTGACAAAAAAAATAAAAACTCATTTATGTATCTAATTTTGTATTAACTTTAGTAAATAAGTCATAGAACAAAAACACCTAATTCATATTTATTAAATGTGGGGGAGAGAAACAAAGAGGAGAGACAGACAGACAGACAGAGAACTGGTGATCATTATGTCTAAAGCATCACAAAATGAGAGTTTACAGATTAGATTTGATGGAGCTGACTTCATGTTTAAAAAAAAAAAATTTTTTAGAATTTTTAAACTCAAGTCTCACAACCTATTTTATATTTGAAAAATAATCACAAAAAGAAAACATTATATGCTACAAATTAATGAAGAATCAGACCAGATATCAAAGACTTTTACATACATTCTTATACAATGCCAAAAGAAAATAACTACATTAGTAATTGTTTTGTTTCTTTCCTTTCTATTACTGGGTTGGTTTGAAAGAAAACTGTGCTCATAGCCCCTGAGAGTGATATTAAAACAGTTAAAATTCTTCTTCGACATTTACAAGTCAATAGCAGTAGAAAGAAATTCCAGAAGAGCTTTGGTCTGGGAAACTGGGCACAGAAATTACTGCCATGGTCTCTAAGTGGAGGATGGACAATATTAGTAATGAGATGAGTGAGGTTAGGAGTGCTTGAGTGGAGATGGTACAGGATTGTTCAACCCCCAAAGAGCAGAGGTCTCTGAAGTAACAGCAGAAAAGGCAGAGAAAGAAGATAGCATGTCTGTTGGAAAGTGTTTTGGTGACTTTATGCCAAACAGTCAAGTGGCTTTTCTTTGGCAGCTATCGTGTGTGTGTGTGTGTGTGTGTAGCAGCAGTAATGTCACAGATGTTGAAGCAGTATTCCACTATAGGTCTCACCCAAGCTTTATAATGGTTATAGTTACTGGATGAAGAATTTTCTGGTTCTGAAGAGCAAGAACAGTCTCTGCATCTCAGAGAATATGTGTTTGTCAAGAGATACTCAGTGATTGTGAAGCCTCAAATTTGTCATGACCTTGAAAGTGCTAGTTGTATCATCATCATCCTCCTTTAACGTCCATTTTCCATGCTGGCATGGGGTGGACAGTTTGACCGGAGTTGGCAAGCTAGGGAGCTGCACCAGGTTCCAGTCTCATTTGAGCTGGTTTCTACAGCTGGACGTCCTTCCTAACGCCAACCACTTTACAGTATATGCTGGCTGCTTTAACATGCCACCAGCACCAGACTCTCGACATGGCTGCTTCTTGCAAACAGGAACCCTTGTCACAGTCACTTCTTGCAACAGGAACTCTTTTGGAGGGAAGAGCAATGAGGTTTTCTTGATATCTGTAGAAACGATGTCTTAGTTCTGTTGAAGGAGTCAAGATTAGTATCTGCCCCACTTCTGGAGGATGTATCCAAGTTCATTGGTCATGTAATCAGTGCAGATTTAACAAGATGTGTCTAGGCTGCATGCTGATTATACACCAGGGGTGGGGTCAAACAAAGTTCCATTAACACATGCTGTGAAGGTATGATTGTCAGAAATCACCAATCCAAGTGGGTAGTTTTACCAAGAGATTTGCATACCAGACAGAGTTAAAAACCTTGCAGACGTCAAAGATAACACTGTTTTCACCAAGTGTCTCAAGAATGAGACCCTACTAATGAATGGCATAAGACAGTAGGTTCCTGGTAGATCTGTTCTTACAAAAGCCATACTGGTAGTCACTAAGGAAATATTCATGCTGACAGAAAAGGCAGTTTCCATCATTTTTAAAATATCAATATTGAAAGTTAGTGCTATAAAACAGGATCAGAAAGTTTGCTCTTCTTTGGAATGAGACACGTTGTACCTGGTGGCATGGGATATAACGAGATCATTAGATGAGGTTAATAGTTTATAGCAAATACTGTGAAAACTAAACTACCAAATGTAGCTTCAGTTCCCAATTAAAGCTATTACACTTTGCTTTAACACTTTAGCATTTAAATTGGCCATATCCGGCCAAAATAATCTGTTTTATCTTCAAACTGGCCAGATCTGGGCTCTCACACTTACCCTACAATATTATTCTAAAAATAAACAATCACATCATTGAACTCTCAAAGCTTCAAGGTAATGCATGACTAATTGTTATCAATATGAATAAATAAGCTAATTACATTTGACAGAGAAATCTGAATGGTAATGGGTTAACACTTAATATTCTCTGGGAATAATGTAACATGCACCTTATTTCTCCTTTTATTTTAATCAAAGGACTTGTATCTATGAAAGACAACATTTCACTTGAAAAGCAAGGATACTCCTGAAGGTAATTAACCTTTTGTTATATTTCTGTTGAAATATTCTGCCTTTGTTTAAATTTTAAAAATAAAGAATTGATTAAAATAACTTTGTCATTATTAATTAAGCTAATGTTTGGAACATAAATTAACATGAAATTTTGAAGGAAAGTTTTAATTAAGATCATTTTAAAACTGCAAGTTTCTATCATAGAAGAAGGGGCAGTTTGAAGCAAGTTGGTATCAAAAGAGTTAAACCATGGAAAAAAAGGAAGAGATTACTAAGAGAAGGGAAAACAGGAAGACATGATTGATATGTCTAAGAAATGCTAAAAAAGGGCAACTATTGCAGTAAGCAGTATTGAAAGTTTTTACTTAACTCTGAGACAGTAACAAAGTTTACCTGTCAAAACAGTTTTTCTTGTTTTTTTTCTTTCATTTTTGAAGAAGATAAAAATCAAATGTACTGATAATTAAGTTGCATTCTATGAAGGAGTAAACAGACATTTATCAGTATAAATACATTTCAGGCCTTCAATATATAGCAGTAAAAATTCACTAACATAGTTTCAAATATGTTGATAACATGAGTTTCCAATACAGTAAAGCTCAGAGATTGTTACAGCTGTCATGTGTAGGAATTACAATTTCTTTCTATAAATGTTTCACAAGCAACTCGATTTATGGTGGATGTTTTTGTTTTTCTGGGTATTAATGCCAACTTAAGGCGAAACAATTTAACAGAAAATCTTAAAAATAGAACTAAATTAGATTGTGCAAAACTATCTTGAAGCATCACTATTCCAAGTTTAAATATTTCTAACCTTTATCACTTTGAGATTAATTAAACTATGTACCAACAATACACTAAAATCAATTCCATTAACAATATATTTCCTCTTGCTAAAAGGCAAATAAAATTATTAATAAACTAGCAGGACCCATGGAAATTCCATGGAACGAAAAAAATTAAGAGGAGCTATTTAAGAAAGAAAGGATGATTTGCATATAAACCTCATTGTTGTCTGTGCAATAAACAATAGAAAAATATACAACAATCTATACTTAATGGTATGCTTTATACACATATCATTCGTTAGTATTTAATTCTATTGAAATTGGAAGATCAATATCTAATTGCATATTCCTTATTACGCAATAGTTTTTCATAATTACTTTACATTATATACAATTAATGTACACAAAACGATATAGGGAATATACACAATGTTTTTATTTACATGATTAGTTTCAATTCCATTACAAATTTTAAAAAAATAACATCCACGGCTATTTTACTAAGTTATTTCACTACCAGTCACAATAGTATATTGTATGATTTTAAAATTTCCCTCTACTAAACACTTTATATATCTCTCTCTACAAACACTTTAACCATGTAATTCCCTTCTTCACATTAACATTTCTCACTTTCTCTTTTTTTTATCTCTCATTTCTTTAATTAATGATTTCTAACACTGTCACAAGGCCTAGTCACATATTTTGGATGAGGAAACAGTCAATTATATCAACCCCAGTACTTGACTGCTACTATTTTATCAACTCTCGTATAGCTCAAAGACAAAGATGATTTCAGTAAGATTTGAACTCAGAACATAACAGGATGCCTGCTTTATTATGCCGCCTTGAACTAGGGGAGTCCATGCTACAATATATGTCAACTTACTCTATCATTATTATTATAAAATCCAAGTTACTAAGTTATTACAATTGTGAGGTTTCACTAAGTTACTTGCTCTCTCATAGCTGCCATCAGACTGTTTTGTCCACTGGCCCCAAATCTCATGCAAATTTATATTTTTAATTAATAACAATTGGGGACAGTACTCAAGGTCTTTGTAGACCTACCCCTCAAATTGACGAAATTGTTACAGTTGAAAATTCAGCTTTAATGTATGTATTCTTTTACTGTTACTGATTTTCTGGTTTGCAGCCACACTAGAGCACCATCAGTCTTATTCTAGTGTGGTACTTATTTGAGCAAACTCTATTTGTTGAAATGCTAAGTTACAAGACACAAAGAGCATAACATAAGTTTTTAGACATGTATACATACAGACAACACATATTTCTAACTAAGCTGGTTTGGGTTAGAACCCACTATGCAGAATCTTGAACAAGCATTTTTAACTATAGGCTTGATTCACCAATACTTTGTGAGTAGTATTTGATAGATGGACGGTTCAGAATCCTACAATATATAAGTGTGTGTATTTGTTTAAGTATCACAACAGCACCAGGTGTAAAAACATTGGTGCTGTCTCAAAAAGCATAACTTAGCAGTTAGTAACTGACTAAAAACCCTTTGAAATGACAAACTAGTAAAAGAATTAAGTAACGGTTGCTCTATGTTAGAAAGAAATTACATCTACCAACTTTAAAAGAGAGAAGGCAACATTACATAATGTAGCCAAGGCGGCGAGCTGGCAGAATCGTTAGCATGCCGGGAGAAATGCTTAGCGACAATTCTGCTGACTTTACATTCTGAGTTCAAATGCTGCCGGGGTCGATAAAGTGAGTACCAGTTACAAACTGGGGTCGATAAAATCGACTACTCCCCTCTCCCAAAATTCTAGGCCTTCGTGCCCAGTATAGAATGGAACATTACATAATGTAGTCTTAGATACATGTATGTAAAACAAAAAAAGTAAAGGGGAGTCCCTGCTGAAACAACTGATCATAGGTCTGCTCAGTCAAATTTTATCTGGAGTTAAGCAAACAACCTACCAAATAATTCAAGCAAAGATTCCACAATTATTAAAAACCATAATTCATTTGTGACTAATAATGTTTAGTTTCCTTATGCAATAACATAAATGCTGCTTAAAATAAAGTGATGCAATGAAAATATTAGTTTTATAAGTAGGCCATATTGCAGTGCACATATGCATTCTTGCAATGTAGCAGCAGTCACTTGGTGGCTTGCAGCATTGTCCAAATACTGTGGTACTTGTTGGTAAAAACACTTAACATGAATATTGCAATGTAGGTTTCATCAGTAAAATGACAATTATTACTGGACAGACAGTTGTAACAATATTTAGTTGAAACATAAAAAGAAAAAAAAGAAAAGCAGAAAACTTGATGACATCAATGTGGTGTAGAGTGGTTTAAATTTCTATTGCTGTATGACATCACCTTTTAGCTTGGGTTACAAGAATAACCATGTAAATAGAGTGAGTTGGTCTAACACTTTAGATTGTTATTAGGTTTTACTTAGTGAAGAAACAGTGTTCTTTATGCTCGCAGGCCCTCTCATGACTGGTGAGCCTGATGTAGTTGATGTCCATCCTAAACATCCTTCAGTCAATGACTGCATGAATATTTTGGGCAGGAAAGGAACCAGAGAATTTGGTGAAAAATGCTCACAACAGAGTAAACACTGCAAAAGGGTCTTCAGAACAAAGTGGTGATGCCAAATGAAGCAGCAAGTAAAACCTGCCAACCAAACAAGATCTTGTAACTATGGTACGAGAGTCTACCGACGGTAATTTCTAAGTAACAGCATCCAATATCTCACCACAGTAGTCACCATTTTGACTATTACTACTACGACTACAAGACATGTCAAAGTAAAAAGACAAGTGCTTTCTACCCCACAGAAGTCACATATAAATATATGGAGAAAGTGCATAAGAAAATCTAGTGATTAATACAACATAGACAATACTATAATATGTTATCCTCAAGAAGTAATCATTAATGATACAAGAGAAAATCAAGGCAATGAAAAACAAAAAGCTAAAATGTCACCAAAGTAAAATTGTAGAAATGGAATTTTTAGTTACAGTGAAATATGTGACATCAGCGTGCAACAGAATAATTTATGCTTGGATTTGAACTATTGACCTTACAGTTGGTAATCCAGATAGCATGGTGCATGCAGCATTACAATATGTACTCTTAAATACGTGATGCACACACCTAAACCATTTCACACTGTGAGACAGAAGCTGTAGCCTCTTTCCTCTCCATCTCATGTTTACACTCACATACACACATACACATACACAAAACCCAGACAACTACAGTGTCTCACATTGATGTTAATTAGCAAATATTGTTAGCAAGAACATTTAGATGCTATCCTACAAATGGAATTTCATTAATGTAGTTACAATGACCTTGTTTATGTCTCATCAGATTGGACTGTTTAAATATAAGCAAAAAAAAAAAGAAAAACCTAAAGCTGATGCCTACCCTCTATAATCAATATTAGGAGAATTCACTATAGTAATTTTAATAAAACAAATTCATAAGAAATATCTTTACATACTTTCCCATCATATGCTCGCTGCAGTTGTTGAACATAAAGGTTAGAATCTACAGATTGACT
>JAOPUL010003032.1:24154460-24165841 GCA_027564515.1 Octopus rubescens | reverse complement strand
CTTGCCCAAGGTGCCACGCAGTGGGACTGAACCTGGAACCATGGGGTTGAGAAGCAAGCTTCTTACCACACAGCCACGCCTGCGCCTATTGTATGTATGTATATATTTGCATTGTGTACCCTAGTTTTGGCATCATGTGATGATTGTAAATGAGCATCACTGTCATACAAGTCTTGTTTGTTTCCTGTCTTCCATGGCATGGTGAAATATAATGTTGCTTGGAACAGTTGAGGTTTGGCAACAGAAAGATCATCCAGCCATCAAAAATCTGTCTCAATGAATTTTGTCTGAGCCACACAAGCATGGAAAAGTTGATGTTAAACAACAATGATGATGTATAGATATACATTTATATCTACATATATATATGTGTGTGTGTAGTATTCACTTTCCCATGCTGGCATGGGTTGGGTGAGGCATTTTGAAATATTTTACTACCAGATATCCTTTCTGACGCCAACTCTTTAAGTCACCTCTTACAACTCAAGTGTGTGTACATGCATGCGCCCCCACACACACACACACAGAGGTTGACAGTTGTTGATATTTATTTTGAGTATCTGTGGGTCATTGCCTGCAGAGAAGGGATACAGTTTTGGGGAAGAAGGGTTTGTAAAAGCAGTTTACTTGGAATCTGGGAGGTAGGGGTGTAAGGTAAGAGGCTGGAGAGAGAAATATAATGGGATCCAGGTGGAGAGCATATATGTTGCTTGTTCAGAGGAACAGAGGCTGTTGTAGTAAATGTAGAAGAAACCGCCTTTCTTGAATCTGTGTTAGAAGCATGTTGATGAGGGAATCTTTATGAATCCATCAAATGGCCTTCCTTTGGATGTGATCTAGGATAGTCATGTGTTTTAGCAGCAGCATAGGCTCAGCTATGTGAACAGTAACCAAAAGTGGGTCTCATAAGTTTCATAGAGAATCGGCAACTGATCATGGTTGAAGTGGAAGCCTAGCCTTTCTGATACAGTTTTAACAGTGTTGAAATACAACACCATTAGAGATTAGAGTATCAAGCTTAACATTTACAACTGTTTAGGAAGTTTCTTTTATTCTTTTTAAGTTTTTTGTTCTTTTCTTTTGTGCATGACCAGCATATATGCATATGTACGTGCTTACATGCACACATACACACACACACCCACAAAGAACCAACCATCACCAGTGAACAAGTATAGCTGGGTAACATGTACCATGCTTTCGCTAATTGTTTTAGGTGCCTGAGTAGTTGTGAGCAGACATAGGCTCCCTCTCAGCTCACCCACTCTTTGACCCTGCGGCACATCCAGAATGTAACAGCTGGAGAGGAGAGAACTGCAGCGACATTTCGCTGGTAGTCATTTATCAACTGAGTAGACTGGGGCAATGTGAAATGAAATGCCTTGCTCTCTCAAGGACACAATGAGCTGCCTTGTCCAGGAATTGAACCCATGGCATTATGATCGTAAACCAATCACCCTTTACCACTAGGCCACATGCCTTTCCATTATGTACACACATACACATAATATAACAGTGTGTCACTGTTGGTAGCCTTGCTAGCAGCATCTATGAAAATACACTGACTCTCATCTCTCACTTGTATTTTTGTACTGTTAAAGTTTTTTTTTTGTTTTGTTTTGTCTTTTTACTTTTGTATCAATTACAATTTTTAGTTTTTTAGTTTTTTAATCTATGTATTTATTTTGATAAGATTGTAATTGACTTATCATTATTTTTATGTTTGGAGATGAAACACGTTTTGATATTTTACATCTACACTGTTTCATTCATTTTGATCTCCAATCATCATCATCATCATCATCAACAGTAGCAGCAGAAGTCATAATCCTAGATGTCTACATTGTATGCTACAAGACTGTGTTTGAACCAATAGCCTTTATTTCTAAACAAAAAAGTAATAACGCCCTTATCTATTTGACCACTGACACATGTCTGGTACTTCATCATCATCATCAACAGCAGCAGCAGCAGCATTTCACTTCAGCTTTTCCCCATGGGATGGGCAGTTTTTTCTTAGGCAATGTTTTTCCTGTTTCCAATTCTTTTAATTGCCTCTTATAACATGTTGGGATTTATCACACTAATTCTAAGAAATTTATATGAGCCTTGTTTGTTCTTTTCTCTCTGTGTTTTTCCTCTCCTCATTGATAGATCATATGCTGGAAACATTAAAAACTTCTAATTTTCCTGAATGTAAGCCTAACACACCCTCTTTGGGTTTTTTGTACATACATATAAATGTCTGTTTTTATGTTGAGTTATAATAAAAACAATTATACATTAAACTGAAGAATTACTCAGTACTTTTTTTTTTGTAGAGTACATATACTTTTACAAGAAGCATCATCATCATCATTTGAGGTCTGTTTTCCATGCTGGCATGGGTTAGATGGTTTGACTGGAAACTGGCAAGCTGGGGACCTGCACCAGACTCCAGTCTATCTTTGGCTTGGTTTCTACAGCTGGATGCCCTTCCTAACGCCAACCACTCCAGAGAGTGTACCACCAGCACATACTTATATATATATACGACGGGCTTCTTTCAGTTTCCGTCTACCAAATCCACTCACAAGTCTTTGGTCTGCCCTAGGCTATAGTAGAAGACACTTGCCCAAGGTGCCACGCAGTTGGACTGAACCTGAAACCATGGGATTGGGAAGCAAGCTTCTTACCACACAGCCACGTCTGCACCTATATAAGGATGACTTTGAAATTTCAACCCACAAGCCTCCATCAGACTATATATATATATCCATTAAGGATATAAGACACATGATGGTCCCTGGTCTATATGTCCGTGTGACTACCAATCGCTTGTGTGCCGGTGCCACATAAAAAGCACTCGTGACAGTGCCGCGTAATAGCACTAGCACCAAGAGTCCGGTGTCGGTGGCATGTTAAAAGCACCCAGCGCACACTGTAAAGTGGTTGGCATTAGGAAAAGCATTCAGCTGTAGAAACCAATCCAAATCAGACTGGAACGTGGTGTAGCCCTCCAGCTTGCCAGCTCCAGTCAAACCATCCAACCCATTTCAGCATGGAAAACGGACGTTAAATGATGATGATGATGGATGGATGACAATAGAAGATCAAACTGTTTGAAGGATGTAGTTTAGATATAAAAATCAAAACGAAGTTCATCTCTAAAAATCAGCTCAATAGTCTAAAAGAATGATAATGTTATTATGAAATGTTATAGTTCTGTATTAGTGTTCATATGTGAATTATGTTATTATTTCTGTGTTAATGTTATACATAAATTATGATGCTAATTAACAAGAACTCCTCTTCCCAGTTATTTAAGCATTCACTTTAATAAACTTTTCCTCTTCTCTTTTCTCTTCCAGCATGATATTACCTCGTTGTGTCCGGTGGATCCAACAGAAAAAGAGTTGAAACACAACCCCAAATATGAAGAACTTTTCACTCCTTCGGTAAAAACAAATTGTTGACACATTATATCCATCCATCCATCCATCCATCCATTCATTCATCTTTTCCACTCATTATTCCTGGGAGGGTCATGGAGGAAGAGACTGCAGGCACCTCCTCCATAGGATACTATCAGAAGCCACCATCATTAGACTAGATTCCTGAGCATGACCAACTGAGACAATGGATATTATCCAACCATTTTGTTCTTGGTTTACCCATAGGTCTTCTGCCAGTTTGGCTCAGCTTGAAGAATCTGTTTTGTGATTCTTTTCTGTGACATTCTAATCACATGTCCATAGTACCAGCGCTGTAATCTCTCAATGCGGATAAGTAGCAGTTTGATCTTGAAAGATTCCTTGATCTCTGAGCTACACACTCTGTCATGTAATATTACTCCAGAGATCCTTCAGAGGAACCCCGTTTTGGGTACTTATATTAGTGATCATACTCATTCGGTCATCATCATCATTTAGTGTCTGTTTTCCAAACTGGCATGGGTTAGACAGTTTGACTGGAGAGTGGAAAGCTGGGGAGCTCCACCATACTCCAGTCCGTTTTGGTTTGGTTTCTATGGCTGGATGCCCTTTCTAATGCCAACCGCTTTACAGAATGTACTGAGTGCTTCTTTTTCATTCCAGGCAAAAAACAAACAAAAAAAAATGAAATCCTAGTTTGTATTCTAAGTTCAAATTCCACTGAAGTCATCTTTGTTTTTTGTCCTCCTAGGATCAATAAAATAAGTGTCAATCAAGAACTGGATTCTACAAGGATAATAGATAGGTCTCTCCTCCATAAACAACACTGTGTGACCTTATTAAAAATCTGTGTGTGGGTGTGTGTGTGCTTAATTTCTTTTTTATTGTTTACTTGTTTCAGTCATTAGACTGTGGCCATGCTGGAGTATCGCCTTGAAGGATTTTAGTCGAATGAATCAACCCCAGTAATTTTTTTTCCTTATAGCCTGGTACTTATTCTATCAGTCTCTTTTGTGAAACCACTAAGTTACAGGGACGTAAACACACCAACACCAGTTGTCAAGCGATGATGGGGGACAAACATAGAGACAAAGACACACACACACATATATATATATATATAACGGGCTTCTTTTTAGTTTCCATCTACCAAATCTACTGATAAGGTTTTGGTCAGCCTGAGTCTATAGTTGAAGACACTTTCCTAAGGTGCCATGCAGTGGAACTGAACCCAGAACCATATGGTTGCAAAGCAAGCTTCTTTCCACACAGCTATGCCTGCACCTATGGCATTGATATTTGTATATGTCTGGGAGGAGGGGAGAAGTATATTTCCCCTTCCTCCACTCAGTTTTGTTACCTTTATTACCGTTTCTACATTAGCCTTCATATTTATAGCCATCTTCATCATCATCATCATCATCATCATCAAGTGGAAATGTCAGTCGCTGATCCACAGAAAGCAACAGCTGATAATCATTCTCTCTCTCTCTCTCTCTCTCTCTCTCCACTCAATCACTCTCACCATGCTGTATTTATATATAAACATTCAGACATTCACTACATAGCCTCCCCCCTCTCTCTCACATGTATGCAGAAGAATATACCCCCTTTCTCTCTCTTGCACACATACACACATATTCATAAATGCACACACATGCAAACACACACAAACACATGCACACACACACACATGCACACACACACATGTACATACACACACATGCACACAGACATATATAAATGTATTAGATAAATTCATAATATTTGGCATGCTATCCATTTCCTCTTCCTTAAATATCTCCCACATTAAAATTCTCTTCATCGTTTAGTGATTACCTTCCACTTACGTATAGTTTAGATGTCGCAACTGAGCAAACTCTGTCTTCATTTGTTGCAGTTGTTGTTGTTGTTGTTTAACCCAGATCACCTCTGACCCAATAAGACCCCCCCATGGCAAAACTAGCGACCCCGCTGATTTTTTTTTCCCTAACTCTGAGCAGAACTTTCCAGCCTCCTCCTCCTTATCATCATCATCATCAATGTTTTAACATCCATTTTTCCATGCTTGCATGAGTTAGATAGGGTTCGTTGAATCAGGTATTTCTATATCTGGATGCTTTTTCTGTCACTAACCCTCCTCTGTCTACAAGCAGTGTAATATTTTTCCCTTGACTGGACATGTTGTCATAGAAGATCGGAAACAATCAACACCGCTTGTATGATGGTGACATTCATTTACAATTATAACATGACATAGAGATGAAGAGGTGCACACACACACACACACACACACAAAACAAGCTGAGTTGACATTCTGTATTCAGCAAGGTGATATGTCCCCATGCTCAGACGTGTTTTCACAGAGGATTTGAAACAAACGACACCGTTTGCATGACCGTGATGCTTGTTTACAACTGGCACTCCGTCAGTTACGACAACGAGGGTTCCAGTTGATCCGATCAACGGAACAGCCTACTTGTGAAATTAACGTGCAAGTGGCTGTGTACTCCACAGACAAGCATACCCTTAATGTAGTTCTCCGGGAGATTCAGCACGACACAGAATGTGACAAGGTTGGCCTTTGAATTACAGGTACAACTCATTTTTTGCCAGCTGAGTGGAGACTGGAACAATGTGAAATAAAGTGTCTTGCTGAAGAATACAACGTACCACCAGGAATTGAACTCATGACCTTATGATCGTGAGCCGAATACCTTAACCACTAAGCCACGTGCCTTCACACACACATGTAAGATAAGCTCAATTGACAACCTGGATTCTGTTTCCAATTGAAGCTCTTAATTTTGCTTAATCCTCATGTTGTCTGAGTTTACTTTATAGTTAAAAGCTGGACTTTATGTTAATGCATTACATAAATCTAAGGTTTCCAGTGGTCCATGGCTGGCCTAAGGAATTAGGGAGTCATTTTTTGATTCCTTTTTATTTTCATTTATAAAGGCAGGCGTGGCTGTGTGGTAAGAAGTTTGCTTTCCAGTCACATTGTCTCAAGTTCAGTCTCACTGCGTGGTACCTTGAGCAAGTGTCTACTGCTATAGACCCGAGCAAACCAAAACCTTGTGAGTGGATTTGGTAGATGGAAACTGAAAGAAGCCTGTCATGTGTGTGTGTTAGTGTCTCCTTGCCTTGACTTCATGTGATAGTTGTAAACAAATGTCACCATCATGCAAATGGTGTCCTTTGTTTCCAGTCTTGTGTTAAAACATGTCTGGTCATGGGGAAATATTACCTTACTGGGAAACAGGTGAGGGTTGGTGACAGGAAGGGCATCCAATTGTAGAAAATCTATCTCAACAAATTCCATCCAACCCATGCAAGCACAGAAAAGTGGATGTTAAATGATGATGATGACATTTCTCTTGATTTGGTTACAGTTTCACTTCCATTTCTACCAGGTCAAGTAACAGTGACTTGAATGACAATGGCTCAACCTGGATGGTACTTAGCAGTTCTGAAACTAGACCACTTCCTTTGATTGTATTCTCTATTCTCAATTCCCCAATAGCAATAAATTTGACTAAACTGTAGTTACATGATAGGACACGTGAGTACCAGAGAGAGAAAAAAAGAGAGCATCTGTTTTTATAGAGTTTGTAGTGAATCATTCCATTTCTATGGCATAGATCAGTGATTCTTTACCATTTTTTACCTACAGACCCCTTTGATTCCTATCTTACTCGGACAAACTTTCCGAGCCATTCAATGTTTAAAAAATCGTATCATATTTTTATATTATCAAATATTATTCGGAATTGTATAAAAACATTGTTAAAGTATTTTGTGTATTGTAGAAGTGTAAACAATTTATTGCAGATAAATTTTAACAGCAAAATCTTCTATGGCCCCCAGTTGAGAGTCACTGGCATAGATCATCTGGCTGAAACTATATAGGATCTTACTGCATGATAGATTTTTTTTGACGGCTAGGATCTTTTTAAGTGTTATCTTATCTAAGTCTATTACTTATTCTGTTGGTCTCTTTTTTGCTGAACTAAGTTATGGGGATGTAAAAAAATCAAGACCAGTTGTTAAAGTGGTGATGGAACAAACAGAAAGACACACACACACACACACACACACACACACATGATGGGCTTTCACACAGTTTCTGTCTACCAAATTCATTCACAAGGCATTGGTCAGCCCAGGTCTATAGATGAAGACACTCGCCCAAGGTATCAGGCAGTAGGACTGAACCCAAAACCACATGGTTGCACAAGCAAGCGTCTTAACCACATAGCAATACCTGTGCCTATGGGTTTGAAAATTTCACTTTCTATTTTAATCATTTTGGGGGATAAGAGAGATAAGCAGTGTCCATGGCCTTTTGAAGAACTTCTGAGACAGGTGAAGGAAGGAAAGAGAGAAAGAAACTATGAATTGTAGGTGACTGGCTGTAGAGAGCAATTCACATCAACATATTGTGTTGTCTTCACACCAGACACCTTGGTTCTGAATGCTTGTAACAGAGCAGATTCTGCCGAAGGCATCTAAGGACCGGCAGTGGTGGCGCAAAACCATGCTACAGATTAACCCTTTAACATTTAAACCGGCCTTATCCAGCCCAAATATTCTACATGGTTTATGGTCAAACTGGCCAGATCTGCCCTCTCACACCTACCCTACAATGTCATTCTAAAAGTAAACAATGACATCATTGAAATCTCAGAGCTTTGAGATAATGCATAATTAATTCAAAATGAAGCATTGTATTTGACAGAATAACCTGCATGCTAAAAGGTTAAGTCTACCACCCAAATAGGTTCCAATGTGTTCGCATCATAAATTTCTCTTGATGTTTTATCAGACAATGAATACGATTAATTAAATGATTAATTTTTAATTGCAAATTTACAAAATATTTAATTATGTAAATTTGGTGTAATTTTTCACAAATATTTACATTATATTAATTAGATGGTGTTACTGATACAATTTTAATGTGGCTGCAGATCAAACAATAATGCAGATAAGAGAATAATGTTTCAGACTATTATCACCATTTTTAAACTGTATATTTACATCTGCACTATGTTTCAATAACTTTGAGCTCTCATTCTTATTAATTGCTTTATATAGATGATCCAAGATCAGGTTTGAACTATCTTTTACTTGTTTCTGTTACTAGACTGTGGCCGTGCAATGGCATCGTATAAAAAAGAAGAAATTAAAATATTTTGTGTATTGTAGAAGTATAACCAATTAATTGCAGATAAATTTTAATGACACAAATCTTATATGGAACTCGGTTGAAAAATCACCAGTCTAGTCAAACAATTTGATCCCAGTACTTATTTTTTAAGGTTTGGTACTTATTTTACAGGATCCTCTTGTCAAACCGCTAAGTTATGGGGATGTAAACAAACCAACATCGGTTGTCAAGTGGTGGAGGGGAGTCAAGCACAAAGACACACACACACAAATACATAATGGGCTTCCATACAGTTTCTGTCTACTGAAGTCACTCACAAGGCATTGGTCAGCCTGGAACTGTAAGAGAAGACACTTGTCCAAGGTGCCATGCAGTGGGACTGAACCTGAAACCACATGGTTGCTAAGCGAACTTCTCAACCACACAGCCATGTCTGTCCCTAGAAGGATAAAAAATAAAGTCAGCCTGAATTGGATGTAACTGTGTACATGGTATCCCATTTGGAACTCCACCGTTTTGGGCACACAGTCACTACATTCACCCCTACCTTTATCTCTCACTACCCCATCCACCCGGTTTTCTGGTTATTCTGTCCCCATACTTTTACCTTCTTGTACCTTAAGGATACACTCTGACACCTTGTCACCTGCATCTTGATCTCTCTTTCTATTTCCACCCCAATTACTCTCACGTATCCTTATACAATGTGGGGTTGCCGTGTATCTCATCTACTACAACAGATTTGTTCCTGTCCCTTCTATCGTACCTTAACCCTTTAGCATTCAGATTACTTTATCAAATATCATGTTAATTTATTCACAACATTTTGAATTAATCATGTATTATCTTATAGCTTCAAGATTTTGAATCATGTGAATATTTATTTTTAGAATCACATTGTAGGGTAAGTGTGAGAGGTCAGATCTGGCTGGTTTGCACTTAAAACAGGTTGAATATTCAGGCCGGATATGACCGATTTAAATGCTAAAGGGTTAACCTCTCAACACCTAGCATGAAGCCACCTCCCTCTCTACTATACTCCTATTCAGTTGAGGGTGCAGCTTTTTAGTCAGGCAGGTTACATAGTGACCCCATTGATGTTGGTGCCAATGAAAAAGTATCCAGTACACTCTGTAAAGTGGTTGGCATTAGGAAGGACACCTAGCCAAAGAAATGATGCCAAAATTAAGACATTGGAGCAATACATGATCCTCCGACCAGTTGAATCCTGTTGAACCATCCAATTATTACAATTAAAAGAGAGCTGGAAGAGGTTGGAGAGAAGATTACACAAATTTTAATAAGAACAAAATTAGATTTAAAAAAAATAAAAATCAGAGAACTTATTTCTCTGAAAACAAAAAAAAAAAGTTAATTAAATTAAAGACTGTAAATTATTTCAGTTTAAACAAAATACATTCTTTTTCAATGACAAGAAACTATTTTTTGACTGGATGGACAGGTATCATGCCTGGATGACTGTACAAATATCAGTGGTGATAGTTGTGATAGAGGTGGCAGAACAGAAAGCAGGTGTGAAATGAGGGTGATGATGAGGGTGGTGGTGGTGTTTGTGATGATGAACATCCTACTGATTTGAACTTAGGATCAATTAATTGATATTCCCGAACTTTAACCTCACAGTCAGTGTGCCATTTCATAACACTTAACCATGTTAGTGTACATCTGCCCTGACTAGGAATGGATCTACAGAATTCTAATGAAGATGTGGTGTGATGGATATAGGACCATCAGAACCTTACAAGAATTAGAGCCTTGTGAGTTCAATCCCGGCCCAAGTTCCATATTCTTATACATAGCAAATCAAGCATTTGATGATAAATGCAGTGTAAACCATTTTTAAGTCCAATGCTTTACCTGTGCATGCATGCATACACTCACTTCTCAATACCAAAGTTAACTCTACCACTTGGTCCTTGCAAACCATTTAGCTGAATTCCCTCTATTGCAAGCATTAGGACCTTTGGGTTCCTTCCAGCATCATCATCTTAATGTTTGCCTGGATTGAACAGAGTTTATTGAGGCAGATTTTCTGCACCTAGATGCCTTTCCTGTCACCAACTCTTACCTGTTTCCAAGCAAAGTAATATTTCCCCCAGGGTCAGGCATGCTTTTGCATTGTTAATTAATGTCATTCATTTACAACAATATATAGACTAGGACATACGCACTGACACACACATATATATGACAGGCTTCTTTCAGTTTCTGTCTACAAAAGCCACTCATAAGGCTTTTGTTGGCCCATGGCTATAGTAAAAGACATTTTTCCCAAGGTGCCATGCATTAGGACTGAACCTGAAACCATGTGGTTGGGAAGCAAACTTCTTAACTACGCATGCCTATGTTTTTTTTTTCTGCAGATGTTACTCATGCTGGGCATTTACAGAATCAGTATCACCATTTTCAAAGAACCTGCAAAAGTCCAGGGGCCCCATGGCTTTTAACCTATGCTACCTTTTACTTGTTTTGGTCCCTGGATGCAGCCATGCTGGAGCACCAGCGTCATGGGTTTTAACTGAACTAATCAACCCCAGTACTTGCATGTTTTTATTTTTAAGTCTGGTACTTATTTTATCAGTCTCTTTTGCCGAACCACCTAGTTAGAGGGATGTAAACAAACCAACAGTTATCAAGTGGTCTGTGGGGGTGACAAAAACAGATATGCACACACACATGTTGGGCTTCCTCACGGTTTCATCATCATCATCATCATCCTTTAACGTCCGTTTTTCCATGCAGGCATGGGTTGGACGGTTCGACCGGAGCCGGCG
>JAOPUL010003032.1:24102856-24114233 GCA_027564515.1 Octopus rubescens | reverse complement strand
GCGAGTGTGAGGTGAATCTGGCCACCCCCGTTCACGGGGACAAAACCGGATTTTAAACTTTGGAAGAAGAAGAAGATATATATATGATACATAACCATGCAACCCATGCCAGCATGGAGAGCGGATGTTAAAGGATGATGATAATGATGAATTTATGTATGTATTTGTACAAACATATATGTATATGTTCATTTATGTATGTGTCTGTGTATGGGTATATATGTGTTGTATGATAAAAAAAATCAAAACTGGAAACAAAATTGCACTACACCACACCCATATCCCCCACCCTGCCAGTCCAATCAACTTTCATGAGGTGTCTTTGTTTGAATAAACATATATTATTGTTAAAAAGTTCTCCGAATGTTGTCTATTGTTTAGTGTTGTTCCCTTTAATTCTACTGGGGGAAAAAAAAAAAGAAAACTGTAGACACATAGACCACCACCCCAGCATCACACACACACACACACACGTTTGTGTGTGTGTGTGTGTGTGTGTGTATATATGTTTCATTTTCTCTTAAACTCTGGTAAACTGTACTCTTAAGCGTTGTTTTGAAAAACACATTTTCTCAGCATCAAATAAAAGAACAGAAGTTAAAAAGTGTCATTTCTTAAATTCTGAATGAGCTGTCAAGTTGTACTATGAAAATGGTGCGCGCACGCACACACACACACTCTCTCTCTCTCTCTGTATTATATTTTGGTTGAGCATGTGTGTGTATGTATGTATGTGTATGTATATATATATATATATACACACACATGTATGTATGTATAGTATTTTGGTTATGTGCATGTATATACACACGTGTATATATATATGTGTGTGTATGTTTGTTGTTTTATATATATATGTATGTGTGTACATATATACATACATGCTATTTTGGTCGTTTATCAGATTTTGAGACCAAGCATTTGTAGCTGTCTTTATGATTTGATCTCACAGTTATGTGGCCAATAAACTCACACCCACAACACGCACACACCCACAATACACGCCCTCATATTCATTTCTTTTTCTCTTTTTAATTAAAAATACTGTTTTAAAAATAGTTTTTTAAAGTCATAAAACACGAATTCTTCAGCAGAGAAACAGCTAGTTTAAACTGTACAAAGGACAATGACGCCTTTTCACCAAAATAGTATTCACACATGACTAGTATGGGGGTGGGGGTGGGGGTACATGCAAAGACTGTCTATTTGATAGTGAAACATTTCCTACTTACTAACATTCCACGGCCACTGGGCCACTCATCAGCTGTATCCCCCCCTCCCTTGTGTTCTAAAGCTGCAGCTATGATTTCTGTTCATTTGCATTCGTCTCTTAGTCCCACTTTTTAATTCTACCCCTTGACCAGCAGTTCCCAACCCTGGGTTCACCCCCACCCCCTGGGGTTCCACAAAGGTACTACTAAGGATCCATATGCTGTGTTTAAAACTTTCACAAAGGCTGCAGTTGAAAATGTATGTTTCATCTTTTATCTTTTACTTGTTTCGGTCATTGGACTGTGGTCATGCTGGGGCACCACCTTGAAGGGTTCCCAAATTTTTTCATGCTGCCGGAACGCATTCCTAGCCCACCCCAAACAGACCATTTTCTGCAGCAAATTAAAAACAAAGTATTTTACAATTAAAATTGAACCTAATTAACCTGTTATTTTGTTGTTTTTACATCCATCACCCCCTTTTGGCTACCTCCTTATCGCCCCACTGGATGTTTCCACCACCCCAGGGGGGTAGTACCGCTCACTTTGGGAACCACTGGGTTAGTCAAACAAATTGACCCCAGTACTTTTTTTTTTTAATAAATCTGTTGCTTATTATTATATCAGTCTCTATTGCCAAACTGCTAAATTACAGGGACATAAACAAACCAATACCAGTTATCAAGTGGTGATGGAGTGAAGAAAAACACATAGACATATATTTAAATACACAATGAGCTTCTACACAGTTTCCATCTACCAAATTCACACACAAGGCATTGGTCAACCTGGGGCTATGGTAGAAGACACTTGCCCAAGGTGCCGCATAGTAGGACTGAACCTGAAACCATATAGTTGCACAGTGAGCTTCTTAACCACACAGCCATTCCTGTAAACTTTAGAACTCATTCCCTGCTGGTGATTTTCTTTCCCCCTCCCACCTAAAGAGGAAAAAAACATGAAATCTTCCAAGACTTTATATCCTCCTTCTATGACCCCATTACTAATTAATTACACTGCCTATCTTTCATTTAATTTTGAAAAATAATCAAGAATTTGGAGAGTTGAGTAAAATATTGGTTCAGATTTCAGTAGAAGGCCAGCAATCTTTTAGGGGTGATTAAGTCAAATATCTCACCCCCAGTTCTTGATTGGTGCTTTATTTTATTGACCTTGAAAAGAGGAAAGGCAAAGTTGAACTCAGAACGTAAAGAGACAAAAGAAAGGCTGCTAAACAATTTTGTCTGATGTGCTAACAATTCTGCCAGCTCACCTAATCTTTCATTATTAAGTTGGTGCTTGGAACATATTTTAATTAATAAAAAAAGTGTCTTACATAAAATTCAACCAGTTTTATGTTAAATCTGGCCAGATCTGGCCTCTCACACCTATTTTACAATGTCTTTCTAAAACTAAACAATCACATCATGAAAATGTCTTAGCTACAAGACAATATTTGATTAATTCAAAACAATGTGAATAAATAAGCATTACATTTGACAAGGTAATCTGAATGCTAAAGGGTTAAACAGGAACCTTTAAACCAGCCATATCCAGCCAAAATATCTTACCTGTTTTATGTTCAAACCAGCTGGATCCAGTCTCTCACACCTACCCTACAATGTCATTGAAAAATATACAGCCACATCATTGAAATCTCAAAGCTACGAGCTAATGCATGGTTAATTCAACACATTGTAACCATGTAAATAAATAATCTGAATGCTAAAGGGTTTTTGTACAACAGAACCAAAAATGTATCTGGCTGGTTGGTATCAAGAGTTAACCATATTAACTATTCTTATATATATATATATATATATAATTTCAGGTTTGAAAAATCATTCTTTATACCATATCTCTTCCTTCTTCTCTTATGACTTATAAATTCAAACCCAACGTATATTGAACGTAAATGTAGACTCTACTCTATAATTTAGTCATTTTTACGTCATTTTTCTTATTCATTTTTTTAATCTTTTTATTCCACAACAGGTTGGACCCAAAAATCCATATCTCACACAACAGTTCTCTGCCGATCGTAATATGCTGTCGGGTTTTGTAGAAGATGCACATGTGAATGATTTCCAGTTTGAAACGCAACGGCGCACATTTGCTAGTTATGGTTAGTAATAAGTATATCATATCCTTGATAGATTGGGCACGGATGTGGCTGTGTGGTAAGAAGCTTGCTTCCCAACCACATGGTTCCGGGTTCAGTCTCACTGCCTGGCACCTTGAGCCTTCTACCATATCCCCAAGCCAACCAAATCCTTATGGGTGAATTTGGTAGATGCAGGCTAAAACAAGACCATCATATGTATGTGTGAGTGTGTGTGTGTGTTACCTGTGTGTGTCTCATTATGTGTTACCTGTATGATGTCTTGTGATAGTTGTAAACAAGTATCACCATCATACATGCGGTGTCCTTCATTTCCAGTCTTCCCTGCAAACAAGTCTGGTCATGGGGAAATATTATCTAGCCTGAGGGTTGGCAACAGGAAGGGTATCCAGCTGTAGAAAGTTCACTTCAGCAAAATTCTTACCCTTGCCAGCATGGAAAAGTGGACATCAAATTGATAATGATGATTCTGAGAGTGTGTGGTCATTTGGGGTTGGGGTATTGCATTGCAGTTATAAATTCTATTGTAAAACTAAATCCACAAGTTTATTCTCATTCCTAATTCTATTTCAGTCGCATATTATTTATTATCCTTAGAAAGGCATGAGCATCGCAACTTCCTATCTCATCTCCAAAAGTTTCCGGTCTCCTGCAACCTCAAGATTTAAGTGTGCCAATGTTGGTTCCCACATATAAGTGCAGTCATGGCTATGTGCTTAAGAAGTTTGTTTCATAAACCCATAGTTTCAGGTTCAGTCCCACTGCATGGCACTTTGGCCAAGTTTCTTCTTCTTTAGCTCCAGGGCTAACCAAAGCCTCATGAGTTGATCTGGTAGACAGAAACTGAAAGAAGCTTATTGTATGTGTGTGTGTCATCATCATCATCATCCTTTATGTGTATATATGTGTGTGTATATATATGTGTATGTATATATATATATACACACACACACACACATACAAGCACCCCTCTTCTCCCCTATATATATATATATGTATAGTGGGAAGAGGGGTGCTTGTGTGTCTTTGTCTTAACATTGTGATGCTTGTAAATAATTGTTTATTCATTTCCCGTGTTCCATTGGAAATATTATCTTGCTTGGAAACAGGCAAGGGTTGGCAACAGGAAGGGCATCCGTTTGTAGAAAATCTGCCTCTATCGATTGCATTTGACCCATGCAAGCATGGAGAAGTAGACTTTAAAACGATGATAATGATGATGATGATGATGATTAATTCTCTTTAGAGATGCATGAGCATCACAACATCCTATCTTCTCATGCTAAAATTCTCTGGTTTCATGCCACCACAAGATTTAAGTGCCAGTTTTGGTTCCTAATGGTAACTACTTCAATTGGCATCATCAGTTCTTCATAGAAATACATGAGCATCACAGCTTCCCGTCTCTGCTGCACCTCCTCTCTCTCCCTCTCTCTCTCTATAAATGTCTTGTTTCATGCTGTCACGACATTCAAGGGAGTGGGGTGAGCTTAGAAAAATTCAAGCACGCAGCTCTTAACACGCACACGCACCCACACACACATATATATATATATATATAAGTCAAGTGTTATACATACTCTCACACAACAGACACCCATTATATACATACACTAAGCATTTACACTATTTGGAATGCCATACATACGATAACTAAACAGTTCATTCAGTATGTGAAAACATGTTTAATGTTAAAAACCTATTTATACGCTTAAAATGTATTTAGCCAAGATGTGTGATAAATAATAGACATATTTTATAAACATTATATGTGCGCATATTATATTTTTATGTCTTTGTTTGTCGAGTAGGTAGCAGTACACATTGATTTAGCAGGCTCGACTAAACTTCCTTCTTCTTACCTGCTTGATGATGATAATGATGATGATGATGTTGTTGTTTCTGCTGGTGTTTAGCTCCAAGTCAACCTGATCAAAGCCTGTTTCAACCATGACCATTCCTGTCTTTCTGTGAATCAAGCACTACATTTTCTGGTATATCCTTGGGGGTTTTTTTTTAAGATGATGATGATACTAGTAAGGATGTGATTTGGCTGCTATTTCTTGCAGGTTTAGCAAATGCAAAGAGATTCTCCCCTTAGTTCAGTTTCCTTGTTGTGTGTGTGTGTGGGGGGGGTAGTACTAGGTCGGCCCTTTTCCAGCAGACCTATGATGAAAGTCTTACCAGCTGTTACCATTGTTTGGTTTTTGTTGTCTTTTTCTTCCGGACAGGGTGTGTCAAGAATTACATTATCTAAAGTAGGACATGTACAGAGGAAGATTTATTATTTCTTGCAGTTTGTGGAGTATGTAGTAGAATTCATTTCCTTAGAAGGATTCACCCTCCCATGATGGTTGTTGTCCTCGATGTTTAGCCCAAGGTCAGCCCAGCCTGATAGAGTAGACCTATGATGGAAGGTAGTTTGGCTGCCTTTACAAAGATGTCTACTTGTTACTGTATATCAGTGGTCGTAACACATTGGTGATTGTGTGTGTCAGCTGTTGTAGCATGTCAATGGTTGTAGTGTGTTAGTAGTGGTTGTGGCTTGTCATTTGTTGTAGCGTGTTGGTGGTTGCATAAGGCTTGCTGAGCAATTGAGTGGCCTCTATTTTGAATGATGTGTACCATGAATGTGTGTGGTGGTAGTAGTAGCAATCTCCCAGCTATGTGAGTAATACCTCTCCCTTATACATGTTCAGCAACTGTCCAGAATTGAAGTTGTATCTGGCCTTGAAATAGGGGTGACATGTTTGAGATGCAGGTTTTTAGATATACAGCCACTATGAAAAGAAGGACCATTAGGGAGTGGGAGGTCTAATTGTATTTGTGAACTTTCTACTGGTTATTTATTGTTTATCTTTTACTTGTTTCAGTCATTAGACTGTGGTCATGGTGGGGCACCACCTTGAAGAGTTTCTAGTCAAATGTATCAACCCCAGTACTTTTTTTAAAAGCCTGGTACTCATTCTGTCGGTCTATTTTGCTGAACCACTAAGTTACAGGGCCATAAACAAACCAACACCAGTTGTCAAGCAGTAGTGAAAGACAAAATCAGGCACAAAATCATCATCATCATTTAATGTCCATTTTCCATGCTGGCATGGGTTAGACAGTTTGACCGGAGACTGGCAAGCCGGAGAGCTGCACCAGACATAAGTCCGTTTTAGTATGGTTTCTACAGTTGGATGCCCTTCCTAACACCAACCACTCCAGAGAGTGTACCGGGTGTTTTTAACATGTCACCAGCACAGGTGTTTCTAACGTGTCACCGGCATATATATATATATATATAACAAAAAACAACAACAATAGTCAAGAGGACGCACATATAAGTTGTATTGGATTCACGTTTGTATGGAAAGAAGGAAAAAAGTACATTTTACATTTCGGGCATAGCCCTTCATCAGAAAGAGGAGAGGGAAGAGTCCGGTGGAAAGAATACAGTCCAGGAACACACGTGTCATATATATATATATATATATATATGACAGGCTTCTCTAGTCAGACATTTTACATGAGTAGTGCAAACCTTTTAGTGATTTCTTGATATGTGTTGTGATTGAAATTTTGTTACTGTTTGACTGAGGTAAGATTGTTGTGTGACTATTGGAGGATGTATTCAAGGTCCTCGTTCATGGAAATAAAATATATCAGTTGCAAGGGCATCAAGTTTACATGTGGATGATGCCCCTTGTGGAGAAAGGTCATCAAAGAACGAGAGGCAGTGGATGATGTTAGGTGGAGGGTGTGTGGCTGGTTGGGAAGTAAATGGAAATAGATTTTTGATGTAAAGAAGGAACTGTGAGAAGACAGAACTGAAACTTGAGGTACACGAGAGTTAATAGGTTATGTAAGAAGGAGATAAAGAGCGGGCCTTGTCAACACCTACTATGATGGAGTAGTCTGAAAATCAAACCAGCTGCTAATACATGGTTGGAGTCCTACAGACAAACAAGATGTTTTCATAGCAGATATAGTCAAATAACAAAAACATTTTGTTTTTTTATTAAAATCCAGAAGGGATATTATGCTACCAGTGTGAGACTTAGGTCAGCAGAACTCTGGTGGACTTAGAGCTACAGAAATTACTGCTTATTTGTTATTAGTATCTCGTGCATATTATCCACTGTATTTTGAAACCTCTGGCACTTTAATTCAACTTAAGTCATGGATGGTCCCACTAATTCTATACTGACTACCCTATGACATCAAATGGGATTCAACTATGAATCATCCAATACAGCTCATAGGAAATGATAACCATCGTCATTTAACGTCCGCTTTCCATACGGGCATGGGTTGGACAGTTTGACAGGAGCTAGCCAGCCAGAGGGCTGCTTTGGCATGGTTTCTACAGCTGGATGCCCTTCCTAATGCCAACCACTTTGCAGAGTGTACTGGGTGCTTTTTTAATGGCACCAGCACAGATGCTGTTCATGTAGCACCAGCACAGATGCTTTTTTATGTGGCACTGGCACAAGTGCTTTTTTACATGGTGCCGGCACAGTTGCTTTTCTATGTGTCGCCAGCATTGGTTCCTTTTTACATGGCACCAATATTGGTGCTCTTTACGTGGTGCACTGTACATGGCACCGGCATGGGTGCATTTTACAGAGTGATGATTAAAATGGTTTCTACATAGTTTGTTAAGCGCTTAGCTAGGTGATGAATTGACAGAATTATTCGAGCATTGGGTAAAAAAATCTTGCAGTACTTATTCTGGCTTGTTACATTCAGAGTTCAAATTCTGCTGAAGTCAGCTTTGGAGCTGAATAAGTGATATGGAGGTACTTATCAAGGAGGATGCTTCTAGTCTCATATGCAGCTGTCTCAGGTGGCCCATAGGTGAGACATGTTTGATGTCCTGGTTAAACAGCATGGAATTGACAGAATTTCAAAGCCTTACCATATTTGTTGACATAGGACCCATAGGTTTATTAGACACACCCCAATCTCAGCAATGTACATTCAAGAAAAAGGTGTTTTAGTGCATTAATGCATGTAATATAGGTCCAACTTTGCATAAATCTTTATCGTTTATCTTTTACTTGTTTCAGTCATTAGACTGCAGCCATGCTGGGGCAATGCCTTGAAGAATTTTAGTTGAATAAATTGACCCCAGTACTTACTTTTTTTTAAGCCAGGTATTTATTGTACAGGGACATAAATACACCAACACCCATTGCCAAGCAGTGGTAGAGGACAAATAAAGACATACACACACACATATATATACGATGGGCTTCTTTCAGTTTCCATCTACCAAATTCACTCATAATGTTTTGGCCAGCCTGAGGCTATAGTAGAAGACACTTGCCCAAAGTTCCACACCCAGATCCCAGAGTGATTTTTTTTTTTTTTACTTTTTTTTTGAAAAAAAGTGTTTTAGATGCCATTATACATATATGGTAACTTATTTAAAATGGCAGACAGTTTAACCCTTTAGTATTTAAGCTGGCCAGATCTGGTCTCTTACACCTACACAACAATGCCATTCTAAAAATAAACAATCAGCTCATCAAAATGTTTTTACAACAACGTGAATAAATAAGCATTAGTTTTGAATGAGTAATCTGAATGCTAAAGGGTTAAGAGACAGGGAACGATGTGCACTGAACAACAAATACATTCACTTTTATATATTTATTTATCCTATTTGTGTGATAAATAAATAGACCACTGGTTGACCTTTCGATATCTGTGGTGTTGTATTGATGGAGGATCTTCTGTATTGACTTAAGGGAAGGGGATTATTTATCAGATCTGGCACTCTTACCTATCCCACTGACTTTTACCAGGTGAAATGAAATACTGCTTGCTAGAAATTAAAACCTGCTTAGCGCTTACCCAACAACACACATGCTTCTCTACATACATATAAGTATATATACATACATATATACATACATGTGTGCCCTAGACACATATACATACATTTGTGTGTATGTCCATATACATATATACATGTGTGCCCATACACATATGCATACGTACAAGTGCATATCCATATACATGTGTATGTGCCTATATATGTATACTTAAATATATACATACATGTGTGCCCTAGACATGTATACATACATTCGTGTGTATGTCCATATACACACATGTGTGTGCCCATGTACATATATACATGTGTGTGCCCATACACACATATACATACGTACAAGTGAATATCCATATACATGTGTATGTGCCTATATATATATATATATATACATACATGTGTGCCCTAGACACGTATACATACATTCATACATTCGTATGTATGTCCATATACACACGTGTGTGTGTGTGTGTGCCCATGTACATATGTGTGCCCATACACACATACATTCGTACAAGTGCATATCCATATACATCTGTATGTGCCTATATATATATATATATATATACATGCGTGCGCCCATATACACATGTGGAAGGTGTATGAAAAAATGGAACTCTGCATCCAACTGTTTAGAGAAGCAAAAACACCCAACAGACAATATCTTTCGAACCCATGTGTCTTTTTTTAATGTTATAAAAAGAAAAAGAACAGATGTTAATCCAGTGATGCGGTGTTTAAGGTGAATCCGGTGCAATAGTCATCCCTTTATCAGACAACACCAGCCTGCTTTGCTCACCAAGTAGTGCTGAGAACCTTGCTCAAAGCACAACACAGTCAAAACATAACTGCTGTGTCTACGAACCAGGCTAATCTCAGACTCAGACCTGTCTATGGTAAAGACGCTTCTTAAGAATTACAAGAGAAGGAATGGAGGCTGGTGCTATCTGGTTCAGTCAGTCATGTGTGAGTGGAAGTGGGTGTGGCAGGCGGACAGGGTAGGTGGGGGTTATAACTTTCTTGTTCATCAGACTTTAACTGCCTCTCCTCCCCATTTGTCTCCCTTCCCTGTCTTAACTGTGCCCCTTTATATTTCTCTCTGTCTGTCCCAAACAGCCCTGGTTCAGTTATTTATATATTATAATCCTCAATGACGGAGGAGGAGGGGCTCTTTTTTTTATTTTTCATCACCATCAGTCAGAGCACATTAAGTCAAGTAAATCTGTGCCGGTTACCCCCACCCCGCATTCTCTATCTCTCCTTGTTCCCTTCTTTGCTCCTCATTCTTACTCTATTTCAATATAAATGTATTTACACACACACACACACACATGCATACACACATTCATATGACATGTGCACATATACACACACACATGCATGCACACATTTTTGTGTAGAATGTGGATGGCATAGATAGCACTGTACATACCGTTTACTTGTTTTAATCATTAGACAGCGACCATGCTGGGGCACCGCCTTAAAGAATTTTTAGTCGAATGAATCAACCCTGGTACTTTTTTTTTTTAAGTCTGGTACTTATTCTATTGGTCTCTTTTGCTGAACCAAGTTACGGGGACGTAAACACACCAACACCGGTTGTCACACAGTGGTGGAGGACAAACACAGACACACGCACACACACATATACGATGGACTTCTTTCAGTTTCCGTCTACCAAATCCACCCACGAGGCTTTGGTTGGCCCGAGATTTTGCCCAAACTTTTACTTAGTGGGACTGAACTCAAAACCATGTGGTTGGGAAGCAAGCTTCTTGCCACACCTGATAGAGATTTTTTTTTTTTTTTAAGTGAATCATTCACTGTCTGCAGTTCTTCAGTCAACTGTGTATGTATGTATATATATATGCATCCACTTTTGCATGCTTGCATTGGTCAGTTTTTTTCTGAGGTAGATTTTCTACAGTTGGATGCCCTTCCTGTCACCAACCCATACCTGTTTCCCAGCAAGGTAATATTTCCCCATCACCAGACATGCTTACATAGAGTATTGGAAATGAATGACATTTTGTTACAATAATCATGAGATTTCAGACACGGACGGGGACACACACATCATCATCATCATCATCATCATCCTTTAACGTCTGTTTTTCCATGCAGGCATGGGTTAGACGGCTTTGGCTGGAAACTGGCAAGCTGGGGAGCTGCACCAGACTCCAGTCTATTTTTGGCTTGGTTTCTACAGCTGGATGC
>JAOPUL010003032.1:24029276-24042488 GCA_027564515.1 Octopus rubescens | reverse complement strand
TATATCAATATCAATAATGGTATAAAGAAACAAACAGAACGAACTAATAACGTACATATATATATAATTTATATTCTTCTGCAGGTTATCTATTGTGTTTTGACCCAGTATCATCACCAAAATGTATCGACTGTGTTCCCAATATGGAAAAATTACCCATCACATGATAAGACATGGCATTCAACAAAGTAAGTGCTTCAAATATTTATATTGTACAACTATATATATATCTATATACACACACACACACAGACATACACACACAGACACACACATACACATACATATATGTATACGTGTGTGTATATATATATATGTATACTCATATAAATATATATATGTTAGGAGGAAAGATGAAAAAATAAAGAACATATTGTCAAACAGTTACATTTTATTTTAAGACCAAATAGTTGTTTCAATTTGACCATAAGAACGGATTAGGGTAACAACAATCCATATTCTAGTAATGGGCAAAGCTTATCAAGGAAAAATATAATATTATGTTATATTAATGGTATATTAATATAAATAAAACTAATACTAGGAGAGTTTCTTCACTAATGAAATCCAAGCACTGCCACACTGAGGGAAGAAGTGCGTGACCGCAAGAAAGATGATATTGAAAAATAAACCTCATTTGGTCACATTCCATGAGAGTATCTTGGTCAGCCTATGAACTTTTCAGTCAACCCTCGTACCTCCATAACAGCTTGATAGGGATTGTTCTTATAACCAATTGTTGATGCAGAGGCACAGGCACTGGATGGAGAGGTTGGAGTTTCAGTTCCCATCCATTTGAGCACTACTCTGTGTTATCTATACTAAGTTTAGTTTGCTTACATCTATTCACTATATATATATCATCATCATCATCCTTTAACGTCCGTTTTTCCATGCAAGAGTGTAAGAGGGGTTAGTCTACATTTATAACATATTAAACAGTGATTACGTGTAAATTAAATGGAAGTCTCTACTAACACCTCTTACACTTGTTTGAACTAAAATTCACATAACTCTGATCACGGCTTATAGTCAAAGGGTAATTACCGTCATATCCGAAAAATCAGTCAACCAATAACGTAAATAACTACATTGGTTGACAAGTTTTTTCCTAATACTTACGGTTTGATATATCTATATATATATATATATATATACAAATGTATGTATCATGTATGTACACATATATGCGTGTGCGTCTTTGTATGTATTTGACTCCCCCCCCACTTGACACCCGGGGCTCGTTTGATTATATCCCCATAAACTTGCGGTTCGATGTTAGGGTCCGATACAATAGGTACCAGATTTAAAATGCAACTACTGGGCTCAACGTTCTCCATCAAAACCCTTCAAAGTGATACCCACGCATGGCAGCAGTCGGATGGGTGAAACAGGTAAAAAAAATATAAGGTAATCTTTAGTCTTCTAAATTTCTAAATTTCTCTTCGGATTAATTGATATCGTTCCGTGCAAACTTCAAGCAGGCTACATAAACACTGAAAATGATTGCTTGTTTCAGATAAGATATTCTCAATAGTTCGAAACTATGAGGCATTATTTTACTTTAATCTCTGGACTGAAATTACGCTAAGTTACGGAGATAGTGTTTGTTTATTTATATATATGATGGACTCTTCCGTCGTTTTCGACGTATGAGCGCTCAGCTTTTGCTGAACTACCTGCACATTTAGTTTGATTATAGTTAAGAGGACTTGTGCAGCACCCACCCCACTTTTTGATAAAGTAGACTTATTAGGAATGGTGCAACGAGTGCCACGAAACCAAAGTCTATTACCTCAGGCTCTGCAGGGGAAAGGGGCCCACCTTGAGATAGGAAAACTACCCGCATACCCACACATATGCATACACACACACATACATATGTTTTTACAAATATTTTGTTGGATGGCCTTTGACTACTCAGGAGTTCCTTTGCCCTTTGACAGGTCCCATTTTTCATCCCGCAGGGTGTCCAACAACACCCTCCTCACCAAGCAAGCCTGGTGGGGTTGCCAGTTTAGTCGCCAACGACCCGACCATGCGACAGGTTGTACTGGATTACATGTTACCAGTAGCGCTCATGACAAGAGTGACCTGACATAAATATATATATATAAGAAGTCATATCTATAATAACTTGAATGTCTGCATTCTAGAACAGTTGTCCTGAAAGAGTCCTAAGTATGCCACAAATCTTTTAAAAACTTTAATCTAGACATAGGCGTGGCTATGTGATGAGAGGTTTGCCTTTGGACCACATCGTTCTGAGTTCAGTCCCACTGTATGGCACCTTGGGCAAGTGTCTTCTACTGTAGCCCTGGGCCGACCAAAGCGTTGTAAGTGGATTTGGTAGACGGAAACTGAAAGAAGCCCGTCGTATATATATATATATATCTATCTATGCGTGTTTGTGTTTGTATGCCACTACTGTTGGAAAAGTGGTGTTTGTTTGTTGACATTCCCATAACTTAGCGGTTCAGCAAAAAAGTCTGATAGAATAAGTACTAGACTGAACAATTTAGTGCTGGAGTTGATTTGTTAGACAAACAGTTGAAGGCAGTGCCAAGCGTGGCCGCCTTCCAATGGCTAAACAGATAAAAGACAAAAGCCTTAGAAAATATTCAGAGGTTTGAAAAACAGGTTATTCATAATTTTGTTTAAGACAACCAGTAGAGGAAATAAAACACAATGAGCAAAATAGTTTTCTATGTTTGCACAGGCATAGTTGTGTGTTTAAGAAATTCATTTGTCAACCATATGCATTCAGGTTCAATCCCATTGCAAGAGACCTTGTAACCAGTGTCTTTTATTTTAACCCCAGGTGATGGCCTATCCAGGGAGAGGCTTATTCCTCAATACATTATTCTGTTTATCTTGTTCTCTCTTACATAATCTGGAGAGATGAGAGGACATTTGTGTGTGCCAGCGCCACATAGAAAGCAGCCAGTGCCACGTAGGAAACACCTGTGCTGGCACATCAGGTAAAGAGCACCCATGTTGGTGCCATGTAAAAACCACCCCCAGTACACTCTGTAAAGTGGTTGGCCTTTGAAAGGGCATCTAGCTGTAGAAATCAAGTCAAAACACACAACTAGAGCCTAGTGCAGCCCTCCGGCTTGCCATCTCCTGTCAGACCGTTCAACCCATGCCAGCATGAAAAACGGACGTTAAATTATGATGATGATGTGTGATTTTTATTATTTTTTTCCTTCATTCTCTCTGTCATTCTTTCTCTCCTTTTATCATTATATTTCTTTGCTTTCTTTTCTTTCCTTCTCTATCCCATTCTCTTTTCTCTACCTTTCTTCCTTTTCTTCTTTCTACTTCCTCTCTCTCTCTCTCTCTCCCTCTCTCTCTCTCTCTCTCGTCATATCAAGTTTCTTTCTTCATTCCACTTTCACTCATGTTGTGACCTGTTGCTCATTCAAGCAGAATCATTTATTTCCTGTTCTCTTTATTCTCTATTTAAAACCATGTCTGGGTTGTTCATTGTTTTGGAAACAGGTGAGGGTTGGCATCAGGAAAGGCATCTGGCCATAGAATTTCTGCTCCAGCATATTCCCACCCAACCCATGCAAGCTTCGAAAGGGGGACATTAAAACTAAACACTCTGTCTTTCCCTCTCCTTTTTCTTCACCCCACTATTCTTTTTTTCCTTTATGTACACACATGCATACGCACGCACATACATACATACATACATACATAGGCACAGGCATGGCTATGTGGTAAAAAGTTTGCTTCCCTACCACATGGTTTCAGGTTCAGTCCCACTGCGTGGTACCTTGGGCAAGTGTCTTCTGCTATAGCCCAAGGTCGATCATAGCCTCATGAGGTGATTTGGTAGGTGGAAACCGAAAGAAACCCATCGTGTGTGTGTGTGTGAGTGCACCTTTGTGTTTGTTCCCAATCACTGCTTGACAGCTGGTGTTGATTTGTTTATGCCCCCCTCCTCCATAACCTAGTGGTTCAGCGAAAGAAACTAATAGAATAAGTAGCAGGCTTAAAATAAGTACTGGGGTCAATTCATTTGACTGAACCCTTCAAGGTGGTGCACCTGCACACCCCCACACACAGTCCAATGACTGAAACAAGTAAAAGATAAAAGTAGCATTTACTGTGTGTGTGTGTGTGTGTGGTTAGATATATTATGGCTGTTACGGGTGAATTGAGGGCTCTATGTAGAGTGTCCCCATCCAGTAAATGGGTGTGGTTACTGCCCTACTTAGAACTACTACTGATTATGATATAAATAGCAAATACAGGTAAATTGATCTCTCTGAACATAATGTAATCAATGGTGTGGTCATGCAACACAGAATTACATAATATTATATAATGTATTATGCATTGTTAGTGTAGGCATGTGGCTTAGTGGTTAGGGTATTCAGCTCACAATCGTAAGGTCGTGAGTTCAATTTCCAGCAGCACATTGTGTCTCTTGATTAAGACACTTTTATTTCACGTTACTCCAGTCTCCACTCAGCTGGCAAAAAATGAGTTGTACCTGTAATTCAACGGGGGCCAGCCTTGTCACATTCTGTGTCATCCCAAATCTCCCTGACAACTACATTAACCCTTTAGTATTCAGATTAATTTATCAAATGTAATTAGCTTATTCATTCACATTATTTTGAATTAGTCATGGATTATCTTGTAGCTTTGAGATTTCGATTATGACATTGTTTACTTTTAGTATGACATTGTAGGGTAGGTGTGAAAGACTGGATCTGGCTAGTTTGAACATAAAACAAATAGAATATTTTGGCCGGATATGGCAGCCGGTTTAAATGCTAATTGGTTAAGGGTACATGTGTCTGTGGAGTTCTCAGCCACTTGCACATTACTTTCACAAGCAGGCTGTTCTGTTCCTTTGATCGAATCAACTGGAACACTCATCTTCGTAACTGACAGAGTGCCAGTTTTATGCATTGTTGAATAAATAACCATGCTGTTGAAACGTGCGTAGTGATGCTTTGAGCTGTCCATTCTGATTTGTTTACTAAATGATACACTGCATAATATGTAGTAATTATATCATTGATACCTATATGTATTTAGGGGATGCCTGAGATCATTACACAACTGTTTAACCTTGTATGAACTGCTATACCGACCAGTTGAATGTCTCAAATATTTATGTATTCTTCTGGAATAACCTTAGCCTAATATACATGGAGGTGCTTCTAAGTTAATTTTTTTTAAATCTTTATTGCATGTATATATGTATTTTATCTTTTACTTGTTTCAGTCATTAGACTGTGGCCATGCTGGGGTACCGCTTTGAAGAATTTGTCAAATGAATCAACCCCAGTACTTATCTTTTTTTTTTTAATCTGGTACTTATTCTATTTGTCTCTTTTTGCTGAACCTCTAAGCTACAAGGACATAAACACACCAACACCAGTTGTCAAGTGGTGGTGGGACACACATATATATATATACAATGTGCTTCTTCCACTCATAAGGCTTTTATTGGCCTGAGGCCATAGTAGAAGACACTTGCTCAAGGTGCCACACAGTGGGACTGAACCCAAAACCACATGATTAGGAAGCAAGCTTCTTACCACACAGCCATGCCTGCCATGCCCCTATATATATGTATATTTCATATCTCTGCCACCAACATCACCATATTGTTAATTACTAATAAATCGATTCATTTATTTCTTCTCCCTTTCTTTCTTTCTTCAGCTACATCATATGTGGAGACGCTGACGGCAAACTTTATATCTGGGACTGGAAAACCACGAAACTCTACTGCCAGTTCAAGGCCCACGATGATGTTTGTGTGGCTACATTGTGGCACCCACACGAGACATCCAAAGTTGCAACAGCTGGTTGGGATGGCATCATCAAGTTCTGGGACTAAAAACCACCCAAAAAAAAAAACAAAAAAAAACTGAACTTAAGTAAATAGCATCATTTACAGGGTGTGGGGGTCATTATATTTTGTAATTGTTTATTTAATGATTCATCATCAAGCTATTATTATTATTATTAAAAGAAATCATTATTTTTCATCACACAAATAGGATAACATAAATTTAAAAAAAAGAAAAGAATTGTTACACGTATTTTCTGGTTGTCTGTTATTCATTTTGCTATAATATATTTAGCCCCAGGTCAATCATTATTGAGCAATCTTGTGATTAAAGGCATTCCAGCCATGACCATCTCATCTTGTGTACAGGTATGTTGAACTACATTATCCTATCTTTTATCTTTTTTTTTTTACTTGTTTCAGTCATCAGGCTGCGGCCATGCTGGGGCACTGCCTTGAACTTTTAGTCGAATGAATTGACCCCCAGTGCTTATATTTTAAGCCTGGTACTTAGCGGTTTGGCAAAAGAGATCGATAGACTAAGTTACGAGGACGTAAACTCACCAACACCAGTTGTCATGCAGTGGTGGGGGGGACAAACACACACACTAGGACACACACACACATACATATATATACGACGGGCTTCTTTCAGTTTCCGTCTACCAAATCCACTCACAAGGCTTTGGTCGGCCCGAGGCTATAGTAGAAGACACTTGCCTAAGGTGCCATGCAATGGGACAGAACCTGGAATCATGTGGTTGGGAAGCAAGCTTCTTACACACAGCCATGTCTGCGCCTATGTGTCTTTTTGTTTTGTTTTTTTCTAAAGGCAATAAGATGTGATTTGAAGGAGATTTGTCTGCTGATATTTCTAGCAGGTTGAGCAACCACATAAAGACTCCATCACTTGTATCATTCAGTATATTATTATTATTGTTGTTATTAAGGATGTCGAGTTTGCAGAATCATTAGCACACCGGACAAATTGCTTAGTGACATTTTGTCCGTCTTTACATTCTGAGTTCAAATTCTGCTGAGGTCAACTTTGCCTTTCACACTTTCAGGGTTGATGAAAATAAATACCAGTTGAACACTGGGGGTTGATGTAATTAACAAGCCTCCTCCCCAAAAATTTCAGGCCTTGTGCCAAGTAGAAAGGATTATTTTTATTATTATTGTGATGAGCTGGCAGAATCACTAACACACCAGATAAAATGCTAAGCAGTATTTCTTCTGACTTTGTGTTCTGAATTCAAATTCTGCCGCAGTTAACTTTGGCTTTCACCTTTCAGAGTCTATGAAATAAGTAACAGTTGAGAGCACTGGGGTTGATGTAATCAACTTACCTGCTCCCCTCAAATTGCTGGCCTTGTGCCAAAGCTTAAAACCATTGTTATTATAATTATTATTATTATCATCAGGGTGGTGAGCTGGCACAAATATTAGCATGCCAGACGAAATGCTTAGAGGCATTTCTTCTCACTTTGGGTTCTCAAATTCCATCAAAGTTGACTGTCTTTCGTCCTTTTGTGATTGACGATGGAAGATTCGCTGCTGTGAATTTAGTGTCAATGAATCTACCATTCCTTTCATTTACAAAGTTTGTGGAGATGATTCATTTATCACCACGTAAAAAGCACTGGTGATGGTGTCATGTAAAAAGCACCCAGTACACTCTGTAAAGTGGTTGGCATTAGGAAAGGCAGCATCCAGCTGTAGAAACCAAGTCAAACAGATGATGGAAACTGGTGTGGCTCCTGGCCTGCCAGTTCCTGTCAAACCACCCAACCCATGCCAGCATGGAAAACAAATGTTAAATGATGATGAAATCTCTGTGATAATTTAGGATAGATAGATGTAGTGGTAGTTTTCAGTTACACAAATGCAATTAATTTTGTTGATGCCCAGTGATAACAATCATCTGATGTGAGCAGAGACTGATAGAAGAAATGACAATCTTTATTAATCTTGTCGTTTTGTCACTTGCCCCTTGAGGAGTCCAGTGGGTTGTCGACTACAGAATTATGAATCATTATAAACAAAGGAACATAGGTCAAGAAATCGAGAAGGTCCAATGCATTCAGATGTTGCAGTTTTGAACGGATTTCTTCTTCGTGAGACAAACTGACTCCACCTGCCCTTAAGTCCACACAAAGTTGGTCGAGAGATATCTTGCTTGTGTCTGGATCAACGTTACACTCCCATAATGTCTGCAAAAGATCAGATATTTCTTTATTATTTTTATTAAGGTGGCAAGCTATGACATTCACAGCAACATTAAGACATGTCATACTAATATCTTACTTCTACTCTGACACTCTCATATTAAGACATAGCACACTGATACCTTTACCCTGACACCACTTTTCCAACATCTAGTCATGGTTTGCTATAATCTCAACTATTTATGTTATAGATACCGATGATGGAATACAGTATCTACTATAGATAGAAATATCCCTGACCACATCCAAAAGTAAGCCATTCCATTGAATAACAAAAACTCATTCACCCAAACACTCCAACCAATTCACAGATAGGTTGTCCCTTCACTACCATCCTCTACAACAGTCTCTGCTCCAGTGTTAATTACTCCCTCCACTCTTCTTGTCTCTCCTCCCAGGCTAATCACTATCCTTAAATGTCAATCCTCTACAATTCTTACCCCAACATGATGTTGTTGTTTAGCCCCAGAACAGCCGTTTATAAGCAGACCTTATGATCAAAGGCAGGGAGCCGTGAATTACATTGTTCAATATGCTCTTTTAGTTTCTTCAATGTAAGTTTAATGTGTAATTTGAGTGAGATTAGGCTGCTATTTGTTGCAGATCAATCAGCCACATGAAACACTCCTTCATTGGTTCAACCTACCCACATTTAAAATTTTTCCTTACAGGTGTCAACTCCCAGCTATCAAACTAAATGTCAACTGCTTTGATACCTTGGGGTATTTTGTTCGACACTGCCAATTCTGAAAATCCACTTCCCTTGAAAACAGTGCAAATAACAATTTTTCAGCTTAAAACAATTTCCCCACTGAAATCCCCAAATTTTCCCATTGTAATCTCCAAGTTATTCCACTAGAATCCCTCAATCCCCTTCTCCCTAGAATCCCAAAATTTTCCCACTGGAATCATGAAATTTCCCACAAGGTCACCACAGTCTCAACATTTGGAAATGATTTATACACAATGCCTGCAATATTTAGGGAAGAGGTTTAGTGTTAGTTGATACTATCAACCCTAGTACTTCACTGGAACATATTTATCCACCCAAAAAGGTTAAAGACAAAGTCGAACTCAAAATGTAAAGAGTCAAAACAAATATCACAAAGCATTTTTTCTGATGCTCCAATGATTCTGCCAATCTGCTGCCCTAATCAACATTTGAAACTACAACAAGTGCAATCGTAGTTGTATGGTTCAAGTTCACTTCCCAACGTGGTTTCAGATTCAGTCCCAATGGGTGACACTTTGGGCAAACGTCTTCTGCCTTGTGAGTACATTTGGCATATGGAAACTGAAAGAAGCCCTTTATATTTGTATGAGAAGGTGTCTCCTTGTCTTGACCTCACAAGATAGTTGTAAACCAGGATCACCTTCATACAAGTTTGTTTGCAATCTTCTGTGAAGAACCTGGTGGATATAGCATGCCCTTTCGATACCACAGAGAAATATTGGTTTCAAATTTGGGGGACGGGGGACTAGTTGATTACATCGACCCCAGTGCTCAATGGGTGCATATTTTATTGACCCCGAAAGGATGAAAGGCAAAGTTAACCTCGGTAAAATTTGAACTCAGAACGTAATGACGGACAAAATGCCACAAAGCGTTTTGTTCGGCATGTTAATGATTCCGCCAGCTTAATAGAGAAATATTATCTTGCATGGAAACGGGTGAGAGTTGGGCAGCTGACCTCAACAAATTCCATTTGGTGCTTGCAACCATGAAAATGTTAACATTAAAAGCAGTGATAATGAAAAAATAGTAACAGTAAAATGATTCCATTGTTTACCTTGCACTTAAATGTCTTCATATCTAGGAATTGGTAATCAAAATGGTCCACAATGTTCTTCATCCAATCACTAAATCAAATAAAAAAGAAACATTTAGATATTTATATCTTCATTGTTGGACTTTATGCATATTGAAGAGGATGGGATAACATTCCTTCATTCTGATCATTTCAACAATACATGGGTCTGTATACACCATGAATATAAATGATTGTATAATATTAAATTCAAATTTTGGGGGAGGAAGTAAGTCGATTACATCAACCCCAGTATTCAACTGGTACTTATTTTATCGACCCTGAAAGGGTGAAAGGTAAAGTCGACCTCGGCGGAATTTGAACTCAGAACATGAAGACAGACAAAATGCTGTTAAGAATTTTGTCTGGCATGCTAACGATTCTGCCAGCTCACTGCCTTAAATGCTTGTACAATATTACAATATGTTTACCTGTCCATCTCATCAGACAAAGGTAAAAGTAAAAAGGCAATACTGGGGAAATTGCTTAGATTTTTAAATGCCTTTTGATCTGCTATCTTCAGTATAAATAATATTGTTTCTGGAGACAAATCCTGTACAGATATTTCAATATCAAAGAATATGGAACCATTTTTACAAGATATGAAAAGAATACAAGAGGTGATGTTATTTTAAATTCTGTTATGAAAAACAAAAAAAGAAATGTGAATCTCAATAATGAAATATATATTCTAGCATTCTTTTACTGGTCATTAGAGTGTGGCCATGCTGGGGCATTGATGTTATGAGTTTTAATCAATTATATCAACCGCCGTAGTTTGGTAATTATTTTATCTATTTTCATTTACCAAATGATTGAGTTAAGGAGTTACCTCCCCTTGTTCCATACGCCGCCGATAGAATACAATGCAATCCCTTAGAAACCTCGGATCCTGTCAAACTGTCCGTCCCATGCCAACATGGAAGATTAATATTAATAGATGATGATGAAACAGTAGAGAGAGAGAGAGATAATACGAAGGTTGATATATGGAAGTAAGTTAACAAGCAATAAATAAGCAGTGAGGAATGTATAGGACTGCTTACTCGAGAGATGTTATACGGTTTGATAAAGCGGCTAAAATGGCAAACAATTGGAAGTCTGCTCCGTCCTCAATACTGTATCCTGTCATTTCAATTATCTACAAACAAACAAAAATAATACAATACAATTTCATGAGGTATATACAGAACAATGAGAAACCAAACAATAACGTATCTATTTATTTTCAGTGTGTCCTGACGGATTCAAACATGAACATCTGATTGCTGTTGTCTTTTGCCATTAGAGAACATTTCCTCTTTTAGGCCAATGCTTCTCAACCATTTTTTACCTTTGATTCCTCTTTTACCTGGGTGGACCCTCATAACCATTTGATGTTTAAAAAATCCTATCATTTTTATATTATTAAATATTATTAGGAATTGTATTAAAAAATTGTTAAAATATTTGGTGTATTGTAGAAATATAACCAATTTATTGCAGATAAATTTTAATGAGACAAATCTTAAATGGAGCCAGGTTAAGAACCACTGCTTTAGACGATGTGTTTCAATGGTGTGAAGGGACTTTAAAGACACTAAATATACATTATTTGAATTCTCACAGCTTTGCATGCACTTTACGAATTATCTGTGTGGAATACATCAAAATACTACTAGCCTTGTCTAACGGTGGTCTACTCTTGGCCTGGTCCTGTGTATGTAAACCTTCTCCAGCACTTCCTATACAACCTGGGAGGGCTAGTACCCTCCCCTGCTAAGAGGATTACTGAAGTTGTTTCCTGTTGTTTTCTCCAGGTAGGTGGGATTTGATTCAGAATGTAAAAAGCCAGGTGATATACCATTTTTGCCGACGCCCCAGTGATTCTACAACTTTCCCACTTGCAGAATGAAGACATCCACACACATCTACAAATAATTTGTTTGCTGATTTTTATAAATAACAGCCTATGCACTTGTTAGTTTCATCAATCCAGTGTAGCTTTGACTGAGAAGACATACATAAGGTTGAAATAGGCATGTCTGAAAGTCCTTTTACACCAGTGAATCATGTATTATGAACACATCATCCAAACTGAGATGTTCTCCAATCACAATAAACTATAGCAGAACATATTGAAATTGAATAGAAACAGAGTAGAGTGAAATACATTAAATACAGATCTATTTACCAATTTCCTTTTAAGGTTAACCCTTTAACCCTCTATGAAATGGAATTCTTATTTAATCATATTGTTTTTAATTAATCCCACATTATCCTTCAAGATTTCAATGCACCACATATCACACTCAACCTGATAGAAATAGCAACCAAATCTTAGAAAAAGATATGTTTGATCTACACCTGCAGTTAGCTTTACACAAATGCACAGAAGCACCTGTGGCCTCTATGCACACCACTACACCTTCCTGCTTGACCAGGTATCAGGATGTCCCCCTTGCTGTTACACACCACCTGTCACTTGGTCAGTTGAATATCACTTGCTCACTACAGTACACCATCCTATGTCTGCTCCATGTGAACTGACCCGCTCTCTTTCCCTCAAGCATTCAGTGGTTTCTTGTTAAAGTAAAAGGTTGTAACCCCACCACTCAATGATTAATTCCTCCTCCACCACCACCACCACACATTCATAAACAGCCATATTAAAATGAAACCAAATATAAATTCCTTCTCCATATAATTCCTATTTACAAACGGATGTGTTTTCTTTTACTAAAAAATACTGACTCATAACAAGAAGTATTGGATTTCTGAGAGAAACTACACATACGTTTATAACTACACATACGTCACCTTTGCTACACAAATACATATTAGATACCTATATAAAATACTCCCCATACAATTATAACACACAAGTGTTCACATACGCACATTTTATATGCATACACACATATGTGTACTTTTATCACATCTGTACATAATGTTATTATATAATAATGTGTGTGAGTGGACAGATATGTTCCCATTAATCTTATAAATCTAAGGAACCCTGAAAACTTTAATAGACACTGGAGTTCCTTCTCGATTTCAAACCCGACCTGAATCACTGTTTACGACTAGTCAAGGGACATAACTCTGCTGACATCCGTTTTCTCAGATAATTCTTTTCATACGAGAAAGACTGGTCAAGTATTGAACAACAAATTAATAATAAAATTCGAAAATGAGGTGTTCTAATATTATGCAAATACACAAATTTGCACAGCGAGACGAGCCTTTGGTCAATCAACTTACAAGAAAGAGCAGCCACAATCAGCAGAAGTCACCGACTCGCCGACCGTCAACCAGTTCAAGGCAGCGTTGGACAGGAGGTGGAGCGACATTTTTGGTTGATCCCCCCTTG
>JAOPUL010003032.1:23806016-23817437 GCA_027564515.1 Octopus rubescens | reverse complement strand
GTGTGTACATATATTTCATGTACATATATATATATACACATATATAAAACCTATTTTAAAAAAGGGGATTTTCTTCATGTATTGTTCTTCTCTTTTTTATTTTCCTTTTTTTCCCCTTATTAACAAAACCTTCATGTTTGTATTCAGTCAGTTGCGATGATGCACGCAAACGTGTGTGTATGTATATGTGTGTGCGAGAATGTGTGTACATGTGTTGAAAAAATAAATAAATAAAAATAACAAAAAAAAGAAAACACAAAACCAAAGGGAACTTTCTTTTTTTTTTTTAACTTTCCTCATTCCGTTTGAAGAAATTTCTTAAAAGATAAAGAAGAAAAAAAAATCATTCCTGCTGAATATTTAGTTGAAATTCCCTAAATAATTGCAATGGTCAAGATTAAATTATTGTAATAAAACCTCATGTAAAATTGTATTAAAAACATTTCATTTAAAAAAAAAAGAAAATGAAAAAGCAAAAACAACCGAAAAAACAACTTTGGCTTTTTTTTTTTTAAATGATTCTTTACTTAATAGAACTGTGGTTCAAGAATATTTTGATATTTTGAGATATTTGACTTTTTCCTTAAAATAAGTTTTTTTTTTTTAAAAATAAACTAAATTATTTTTAATGGTGGAACTTGAAGTAGATAAATAATAGTGTTTAGAATATAAGGTTAAACAAAAAACCTTTGAATGGTAAAAAAGTCGAGTTCAACTGTTAAAAATAATTTATTTCATATCTCTTGAAGTTGCTAAATTGTTATAATTTAAATAATATTTTTCTTAAAGAAATAGCTGGACTGCTATCAAACTAGTGTATTTCAAAGTGATTTATTGAGTAGGTGGGTGGCAAAATCGGTAGAGTGTCAGAGAAAATAATTTGTGGTCTTTTACTGTTCTAAGTTCAAATTCCGCCCTGATTGACTTGTTTTTTTTTCATCCTTCTGATATTGACAAAATAAGTTGCAGTTCATAAAATGAGAGAACCCTATTGATATAATAATTCTGGGAGAGAGGGTGCGATATAATTGACTGTATCCCAGAAAATGATGTGCTCCAGTTTGGTCAGAGTTCAATGGCTGAGATCAATCTCTGTAAAAGAATAAAAGAGTACTTAATAGGACTCTTGTTGTCAAGATTCTACTTTTCAGTAGAAAAATCTGAGCTACCTTTAATTAATATTTCATTGTGAATTAATTGAGAAACTTGTGCAACCCTTCGAGGAGTATTTTTTATTTTTTTTAACTGAAATAACAGGTTTTTAGGGCCTTCATTTCTAAACTTCCCGGTAGAATTTGGGGTGGAGTAGGTTATTGGATTCAACAGGAGAAACTTTATCTGCAAACGCATTTTATAAAAGTTTGTCAGCAAATATCTAAATTTGCAGCCTTATCAAACTCGTACAAGACAGTAAGGAATTCATTACAGGGTCTGTTAGATTTTTAGAAATAGCAGCCAATCTTTTATCTTGTTCTACCATCTTAAAAAGAAAGGAAAGAAACATTAGATAATGTAGTCCTTGATACATTATGTGTGAGCAAGAAAAAAGATGGGATGGTCATGGTTGGAATGTCTTTGAGCTCAATGAAGGTTGAACTGGGGTTAAACCACAATAGCAATATCAACAAGCCAGCAAGAGAGCCTATATGTGATCACTTGGCCTGCTAAAAATAGCAGCCAAATCTTCATTAAATTCTTCTGTAGTGTTTTAAAAAAGAAAAGATCGATGTTTGAAAGAAATGTTTAAAACGACAAGACAGAACACCTTTGACCATAGATCTACTTGATCAGGGCTGACCTGGGGTTAAACAGCAACAAGAAGACAAAATGGTCACAGGTGGAACACCTTTTGATCATAGGTCCGGTTGATCAGCACTGACCTGGGGTTAAACATTAAGATTGAATTGTCACAGCTGGAGCACCTTTGATCATAGATCAGCTTGATCAAAGCTGATCCGGGGTTAAACAGCAAGATAGAGTGGTCTCACTGGTGAAACTCCTTTAATCATAGATCTATTTGACTGGACTTGACCTGTGGCTAAATAACAACAACAAGAAGCAATGAAAAAGAAAACTGAACTTTGACCTTAACTTGAGGTGGTGTTTGGTAGAATCCATAGAATGTCAAAGGACATTGTGGTACATTCTGAATTCAAATCTCACCGAGGTTGACTTTGCCTTAATCCTTCCAAACTCATTAATATAAATACCAGTTCACAAGTTATTGGGTTGATATAGTCAACTGTATCATAGGTGATGCTCCAGTATGGTCGCTGTCAATTGATAAAGCCAGTAAGAAAATAGGTCGTTTAAAATTCTAGTTTTGTGTAATTAAGAAGTTTAATTTCTCAATTACATGGTTCCACTGCAAGGCACCTTGGGCAAGTGTCTTCTACTGTAGAATTAAGCCAACCAAAGCCTTGATTGTGAATTTGTTGGAAGGAAACTGAAAGACGTCTGTTGTATGTATAGGTGTCTGTGTGTGTTTATGTTTCTTTATGTTGACATCATATGAAAGTTGTAAACAAGCACCAGTGTCATACAAGCAGTGTCCTTTCATTTCCAATCTTCCATCAAAACATGTCTGGCCATGGGAAAATATTACCGTATTTGGAAAGAGATGAGGATTGGTGACAGGAAAGGCATCTGGCTGTAGAAAATCTGCCTCAGTGAATTCTGTTTGACCCTGACATGCATGGGAAAGTGAACGTTAAAACAATGATGGTGATGGTTTTTCAACTAGTCATCGTGAATTGTTCCTTCTTCAGTGTGGATGAAGCTTAATTCTTTAGCAATACACAAATATATGCTAATAAGAGGACCTCAACACTCCACTCCAACAACCAGTGTACTACAATGCAGGGGAACATTGATGAGGTGTAATGCATGATTGCATAACGTTACTATTAGTGTTATATAATTATGTTGGCCTTTTGGTGAAACACGTGTATGTTCTATACAGCTTTGAATACCATACCTGTTTTCTGCTTACTGTTATATAAATCTAAGGAAACTCCTATATCAAAGCAACACATTAATTACTTTGTCCAGGCTTCAATAAGCAGAACCATTAATAAGAAGAGTTATTTATGTTAGGGACACAATACAGCTTATAAAGGAATAGCAACCATCAATCCTGTAACAGTCAGAAGATTTGCTATATATTAAATATATTAGCACCTGCAAAACTGAAGACAAGAAATAAACATTTAGATAGAATGTAGATACTCTAGCATAAATGTACACACACACACATACATATATACATATACACTTATACAATCTGTTTAAAATGCTACGTGCGGGGTTTAGAAAAATAGAAATAATAAATCTTCGACTATTCGAAGAAATATTTTAAAACAGCTTTAAAATGTTGGTCACCCCCCATCAAAACTGCACTGACACTACAATGCATATGTATACACACACATATAAATGTATGTATATATGTGTGTGTGTGTGTGTGTGTGTATATAATACACACATACATATATAAATGTATGTGTGTATATTATATATATATAATGTATGTGTATTATACAATCACACATGCACATATGTACGTATATACATGTACACTAATGTAAATTTGTATTTATTCTAATTCTAATATAGACACTCATTTTCTTTTTTCTTTTTGTTTCCTATATTTTATCAGATAATAATCCATACAAAAATTTGGTAAGTCATATCCAACATCTAAAAATAACTTTTATAGTGAATTCACATTTTTAGTTTTTTTTTTAATTCTTACTTTTCTTGTTTTTCTTCTTCTTCTTCTACACCACAGAAAATAAATTCAAATTAGATGCTTTCTCCACATATGCTTCCACAAATGCAAATACTGACTTCTCGTGTTTGCCCCCTTCTTACATTACATGAATAAATTTATTTCTAATATCACAATTTCACAATTTTTGCAAGTGTGACATACCTTTAGTACATCATCTGCACTAGATTTGTCACCAACCTTAGGAACTTTTGCACAAGACCATTCTTATTTTCAGGAATTACTTCTAGTTACAACCATTCATCTTTTCAAAGATTTCATGATTTTCGCAAGCGTGACCATTTAGTGCACCATTAGTATATTGCATCTGCACTGGAATTATTTTTGGTCTTAGAAAATTCCACACAGAGTCAGTCATATTTTCAGGAGGTATTTCTCATGTGAATCATTCATGTTTGCAAAAGAAACATCCAGTTGGAGGTCATTCATGTTTACAGGAAAGATTCTAGTTAGAGACATTCTTGTTTGCAGAAAAACTTCAAAGACATTCATGATTGCAAGAAGACATCTAGTTTTCTGGATCTTTGCTTAGCTCAAGCTCCCAAGAGGCTTATCTTTTACACCATCACCATTTTCTACTCACAACCACTTGCCCAGTGTAACTCATGGTGCTGTATGTACAACTCTAAATAACCAGTAGTTTTAAAATGTAGATGGAAATCCTAACTTCCAAATAGGAATTTATCAAGGTTTTACATTTACTCTTCTGTGCTGGTATGGGGTTAGTTGTTCTGGGGTAGGGTTTCACACTGGATGCCCTTCCTGTTAACCTTTATAATGATCACTCATGACACCCAAGGACACAGTGAATCTATTTTAAAATCAGAATGCACAAGATATAACTTTAGGATAAGAAGCCCAATTAAAAAGGCTGTTATTGGATTAAATTATTGTTACAGGAAGTAAATATACACAATCTTTTATGTTTTGAGGTAAAATAGCTATGGATGTAAGTATGGATAAAGTTTTTCTACCAATTCTTTATTGGTCAGCTTCATTACACTTCAGGCCTTTTTATTATGTCTCAACACAAGCAGGACATTTTATACCACATGCCTCAGTTCAGTTAGCTATTTGTAATAACTAAGTATCTACTGGAACTTTTGTTAAAGTTACATACAACTATAGACTGGTGCTCTGTCCAGGGAGAATCTATTTTCTCATTTTGATAAAACTGCACCTGAATATCTGATCATATATACCAGAACATCATGGATACACCCAGGATTCAACTCTACTCTATGTAAATATATATATATATATAGGTCAAGGGTTCCATATGATAGGCTTGATAATTGTTAAGGGACTTCTCTTAACATGAAACCAATGGTAGCCTTAACCCATAAATAAAGAATTTTTATTCACCAATGCAGTGTTGAATACTCATTCTCATTGTTCGATATTAATATATATATATTTACACACGTTAATATGTGTAAATATACATGGATATAATATATATGTATACGTATACATATATAATATATGTATATATAAATATACATATATAGACATGTATATATATATTATATATAGAGACATATCTCTCTCTCATATAATAAGAACTATTAGATGGAGTTCATAAATATTATTTTGCCTCGCTACGTTTGTTTCTACAAGTCATATGTAATAATTCGGTTTAGCCCTGCACATAATATATTCCAAGAAAGACTTGTAGTATTGATCCCCCCCCCCCCGCAAAATCCATGGATATTACAAGCCTTGCTTGGAATATATTATGTCCATGTATAAACCACATTATTACGTATAACTTGTGGAAATGATCGTAGTGAGGCAATAAAATATTTATGAACTCCATCCAATAGTTCTTGTTATTACTATAACTACCTAAGTTATACCGATGCCTAAACTTATAAACCATCCCAGAAAACTACTCTGGAAGATGCGATTAATAAGCGGAAACCGGATAATAATAGCATAGGGGGCTTCTTTATGCACCCAACCAAAAGCCTTTTCCCATAAAAGGAAATAAAAGAATACATAAGTATCATCATCGTCATCATCATTGTCATTTAACGTCCGTTTTTCCATGCAAGCATGGGTTGGACGGTATATATATATGCATATATATAGAGAGAGACATACATATATATATATATATATATATACACATATACAGAAATATGCATATATATATACATACAGAAATATGCATATATATATATACATACAGAAATATGCATATATATATATATATATATATACATACAGAAACATGCAGATATATATATATACATACATACAGAGATATGCATATATATATATACATACATACAGAGATATGCATATATATATATATACATATACATGATATGTATATGTACATAGATATGCATACATATATAACATTTATTATATATATATATTTTCAGCCTGACTGAGGACAAAACACCACTTGAAGTTTTACCATTGAATAGCATTAAATATTGTGTGAACATCCATAAACCCAGTTTGAATCAATACTCCAAGAATCTTTGATCATCCGAACACTTATTTTTTTTTTTACCTTTCTTTATTTGATCCACTCCCCCCACCCATGAACACCACCAACAACAACAACAACCATGGACTTGACTTTTGAAGTAATGTAAATATCTATTCATTTACCCAAAATAACCAATGTCTGTCAAATTTATTACACACACACACACACACATGCACACACAAACGCTTACATAAACACACTTTCATTCATGTTAGAAGCATGGTGTCCCATAACGAAGATAGCATTTAATTTAAAGAATATTAATTAAACAGTTAAATGCTGTTTTAATTATGGGACACCTGATGCATACGCCCAGGAGCATACATACATGTGTATATATATATATATGTGTATGTATACACACGTGTATATATATATGTGGATGTATATATATGTGTATGTATATATATGTGTTTATATGTGTATGTATATATGTGTATATATACACACATATGTGTATATATATATATATATGTGTGTGCATGTATATATATATATATATGTGTGTGTGCATGCACATAAAGGCTTGTATAAATATGTACATATACACTTATGTGGGTTGCCTATAACCACATTCGTGTGATTATTTTCTAACACATGTATATAACCTTCAACCATTCTGATTAAAAAAACAAAAAAAAACATCTGTTATGAAGTGTTTATATTTAAATTTAAGCTCGTTTATCTTAATTTTATTTAAGAACTTAAGTTATATTTTAAACTTCAGCTTGCCTAAGAATAGCAGAATTAGTTATTTTTACCAAATTCTTGATGATAATACAACAGTTATTCAAACATATAGTCAGTGTATTTCATTGGGAATATAATAGGAGACTTAAACAATCTTTATTAACCTTTATAGATATTTTCTTTAAGATGGCCTGTGAGTCTTCTAAAAATTGTCTGACTAAATTAATTAAAATAAAGCTGTTGTAAACTTAATGAGAAAGTAAATTTACAAATTAAGCTAATGAGAATTTTTAATATCATTAATATTGGTTTTAAATTTTGGCACAAGACCAGCAACTTCAGGGGAGAGGGAAAGTCCATTACATCGACCCCAGTGTTCAACTGGTACTTATTTTTATCGATTGTGAAAGGATGGAAGGAAAAGTCTACCTTGGTGGAATTTTAACTCCGAACGTAAAGACAACCGAAATGCCGCTAAACATTTTGTCTGGTGAGCTTACGATTCTGCCAGCTTGCTGCCTTAATTATTACTAATATTAATAAGGTGGTAAGCTGGCAGAATCGTTACCACAATGGGCTTAGTGGCATTTCATCCATTTTTATGTTCTGAGTTCAAATTCTGCCAAGGTTAACTTTGCCTTTCATCCTTTCGGGGGTAATAAAACAAGTACCAGTTGAACACTGGGGTCGATGTGATTGACTTACCCCCTCCCCTGAACTTGCTGGCCTTGTGCCAAAATTTGAAACCAATATTAATTGGGCAGTGAGCTGGCAGAACCGTTAGCATGCCAGGCAAAATGCTTAGCGGCATTTCGTCCATTTTTACTTTCTGAGTTCAAATTCCACCAAGGTCGACTTTGCCTTTCATCCTTTCGGGGTCGTTAAAATAAGTACCAGTTGAACACTGGGGATGTCAATGTAATCGACTTACCCTCACCTCAAACTTGCTGGCCTTGTGCCAAAATTTGAAACCATTTATACTACTATTAATTATGAATTATGGAAATGGAGGAGGAAATGGGTTTTTTCTTATTGTTAGTTTGGATTATGTAATTCTGTGTAGATTTGGTTGGTTGAACTCATTCTTATTCTTCGGATTCTGCAATCTTCTTAAGATATCTGTTATAAAATACAGATATTAACACTCTGTTTTTTGGGGTTTCTTTTTTGTTATATCTAACCCTAATCCTACAAAGTTTAAATACAATTAAAACAACAAATTAACATATATTATTTGCAATGTTGGGCTCAATCATCCAGTTTTTGGTATAACAGCAATACTTAATAATAATAATAATCATAAGGTTCTTGTAGCCCAATGTTAGGAATTTTTTCCAACAATCTAGTCTCTCATGCATAAATGAAATAATAATAATAATAATAATGATATATAATAAAAATTCCTTTGTAAAAAAAATAAAATGATTATAATAAAACAAAAACAAAAAAAATTGTTCACTCATTTGTTACTTTCGCTATTTGTTGTTGTTTAGCCCCGAGTTAACCCTGCCTGAGCAGACCTATGATGAATGGTGTTTCAGCTGAGACCATCCAATCTCTTTATATATATCTGTGATTTCATTGTCAAATGTTTCTTTACCCCTTGGGGGGCAGGGCTATGATAGGTGAATGTGATTTAGGAGAATATAGTTTCTATTTATTTAAGTGAACACACTCAACAGTTTTTTTGATTTCTATAAAGACCAACAAAAGGTAGAAAGCTACAAACGTCTTACATTCTCTCTCAAGTTCCTGTAATTCAGACCAGCAGAGAAAAATGGCAAAGGTGTTGCCCTGGAGGATGGCAAGGGAGATGTTCTGGAACAACCACTATGACTCATGGGGCTCGCACTTGCGGACAGCCATCAGAGAAAGAGAGAGAGAGAGAGAGAGAAATAATGCTTAATGATAATGAGACTTGGGAATTGAATGTAGAGTTTAAGAGAAATGTGATAATGATATTGTTTAGCCCCAGGTCAGTTTTGATTGAGCACAACAATGACTATGATGAAAGACTTTCCTGCTATCATGATCCTCTTCTCATATTCTCCCTTTCTCTTTTATATAAGGTAATGAAACAGCAGTTGTTACAGTAGGACAAAATGCCTCAATGTGCTCTGGGTTCAAATTCTGTTGAGGTCAACCTTGACTTTTATATTTCTAGGGGTTAATAAAAACAAAGGTACCAATCCAGGGCTGATAGGATGAGAGATGAGATGCCATATGATAGTTTTTGGGTTTTTTTTTCTGATTCTTTGTATTGTGTGCCTTTAGAAACTTCATCAGTAAGCAGTTTTACATTTGGATTTGTGTACATTTTTCACAAGGTGTTTGTCAGATTGGTGAGAGAGAGAGAGAGAGAGAGATAGAGATAAAGAGAGAGAGAGAGAGATAAAGAGAGAGATAGATAGAGAGAGAGAGAGAGAGAGAGAGCAATATTATGATTAGAACGAGCATAAATAAGAGATGTTTTAAGTGTAAATATTAGGCATCTCCAACCACTGCGAGTTTAACTGAAAATTTGTTGAAGTGGTTAGGGTGGAGGAAGAGAGATGGATGTCAATAATGTGTGCTTGAGGAGGGGAGGGAGCAATAATAATTCTTTCTAATTTTGAGGGGAGGGGGGCATGTTGGTTACTTTGATCCTAGTACATGACTGGTATTTATTTTATCAACTCTGAAAAGTTGATTTTGGTGGCATTTGAACTCAGAACCTAACACTGTTGGAAGAAGTGCTGCTAAGCATTTTGTCTGACATGCTAACAATTGTGCCACCTCGCTGCCATGGAGGTAGTAGTAGTAATAATAATCCTTTCTATACTAGGCATGAAGGCCTGAAATTTTGGGGGAGGGGAGTAGTCGATTTTATCGACCCCAGTTCGTAACTGGTACTCACTTTATCGACTGCCTTAATAATAATGATAATAATAATAATAATGGTTTTTAATTTAAGCAGGTAGCTAGCAGCATTTTTTAAGAGGTTTAGCGTTAATCTCAGTATATAACTGGTACTCCCCCCCAAGCGGCTAAAGGGCAAATTAGACCTTGGCAGGGATTTTGACTCAGAGGCTCAACGGATGGGGCATACGCCATAAAGCATCCCCACCCCCAACCCTCTAATAATTCTGCCAGCTCAAGACATCGCAGAGTAACAGGTGCTTCGTATGACCTTTCACTATAGGGAAAAAAAAAATCAATAAACATTCTGCCAACATCAATTACAAAATATGTATACACATGACCTTTGACATCAAACACAACAAAATTGTTTTAGACAAATTTATGGACCACAATTAACAATATGACCCCTCACTCGGGATTAGGTTTCAGCAGCTAACATCTAAATCTATTCTTGGATTGTGATCTATCTTAAGGTTCTAAAGGTACCATTTCCCCCCAGAAATTAATCAATTCGTCTGTGTCTTCATAGGCTTCTAAGACTCCATTGAGCTGACACTTGGCACTGTCATCAATTCAGTTTGGGTAACTTATTCAAGAAACAGAACTCTGTATGTTCTGTAAACCAGGAAAATTAGTCATTGATTTCCCCTTCCAGTTTCTGCTAACATTGCTGAAGGGTACCCACCCAAGGTATCTATGGAAACATTGGGTGTTAAGTCCTTTGGTAATGAAACCAACACAGAACTGCAGACAGGACATAAAGTACAACCCACACAATTATTGGTTTGTAACTTAATTAACTCATTTATCTCTGCCCTCTTGTTCAATCCTTCAATGAGGTCAACTAGTGCAATAATGAGGACACTAAGAGGGCCTCTATGCAGTTGCTCAACATGCAAGAAATAGCAGCCAAATTTCTCTCACACAGCACCCTATCATTTTCAGGAAGGAAGGGCGCAATAAATAATGTAATCCTAGATAACTCTATGGCATTATCATTATTTATGCCTTTCATAAAAAAAACAAAAGTATATCTGACCATTGAGTGGTTTGTCATTTGAAAGTTCTGTGGAATAAGCGCATTACTTTAAAGCAGGGGTTGACAATAAGAAGCGTATCTGGCTATAGAACATTGCCTCAACAAGTCACATCCAACCCATGCTAGCATGGAAAAAGCAAATAAAAAAATCAATGATGATGTATCTAATTCATTAATGAATAATCAAATCTATTTCCTATAAACCAGTGTATTTATATTAATCCTTAGGAACCTCTCACAAAAGTCCTCTCTTGCAAGACTCCCGATGAGTTTGAATATACCATATTTAACCCTTTAGCATTCAGATTTCTCCATCAAACGTAATACTTATTTATTCACATTGATTTGAATTAGTCATGCATAACGTTGTAGCATTGAGATTTCAATGACGTGATTGTTTATTTTTAGAATAATATTGTAGGCTAAGTGTGAGAGGCTGGATCTGGCCAGTCTGAAGATAAAACAGGTAGATTATTTTGGCCGGATATGGCCGGT
>JAOPUL010003032.1:23730029-23740315 GCA_027564515.1 Octopus rubescens | reverse complement strand
CTCTCTCTCTCTCTCTACATATATATATATATATATATATATATATAAACAGACGTTAAAGCATGATGATTATGAAGATGATATATATACATTATATATATATGTGTATATATATACATTATACACACACACACACACACACATGCACACTTATATATATATATATATATATATGCATTATATATATATATATATATATATATGCATTTATGTACGAAATGGGAATAGTGAATTTCAAAGTCTTCTATGTAGATATGTGGCAGCAGTTGCAACTGCTAGAAAATTGTCTGAGCAGTAGCTGCTGCAACTACTACTACTACTACTACTACTACTACTACTACTACTACTACTACCACCACCACTACCTTTCCCAAGTGCACCACTACTACCTTTCCCCACAAACACTGCTGCAATCATTGTTGTAAGGCTTACAGCAGCCTCAACGGCAGGAACACTAGCAGTTAACATCTATAGCACTACGATTGTATGGAGGTAACCAATGAAACACTTCCACTGTATAGTTTTAGTTATTTTTCGTCATGTTTGTTTTTATAGTTTTTTTTTTTTCCTAACTTTGATTTTTCCTCTTGTTAGAAACTCGGTAGTTTGTGCATGTTCCACATGCAAAAGAAGAATTCGGTTCTATTGAAAACAAGAATGTGAGAATATTTACCAAGATCTTAATTCTTTGTAAATCCTGTCAAATATGTACTTTGTATATCCTAAACTTAGAACACATACAAAAAAGTTGAATTATTTTTTCCATCTGAAATATTTTAAATTCTACTAGGTTTATCCTATTTCATATAAAATAAAGGCATTTATGCACAAAGTATTGCTTTGTTGTGTTCTAATGTATTTGTATGTGTGTATATGTATGTATTTTCATGCATATGCATGTGGATGTATAAGTATGTGTGTATGTACCTATCACTCTATATGTGTGTGTTAATATTTATCTATGTGTGCAAGTATGTATAAGTTTATGTATATATCTATACACACACACACACACACACACACACACACACATATAATCAATAAATCTATTTCTTAAAAAAATGTGCTCCAACTCTTAAACCTAATTTGGTGGCCAGAAAGGTATTTGCAGAAGAAAACTTATTTACCACCCACTCTTCTACTACACTAACTTGACTGAAACCCAGCTATCATGTGAACCATGTAGGCAATAGTAATTTATGCTTATAGTGAATGAAGTAGTACTAAGTCAATGGAAAAACATAGTACTATAAACTTTGAAAGGGTGGAGCTTTGGTTTACATGAATGAATAAGCAACTCTGTTTTACGGATTGACCCCTATTCTCTTGTACTTTTATACCTGAGTGTGAGCATATATGTCTATCAGTCTAACTACTCTTTATTGGTTGCATTCACTGAACTGTAGCTATACTAGCGCTTTGTCTTGAAGGTTTTAGTTGATCATATTGACCCCAGTACCCATTTCCTGTAGGTACTTATTTTATCAATATCTATTTGTGGAACTGCTTGCTGGGTTACTGAATATAACAAGTCACAACAAAAACAACACTGGTTTTTAGACTGGTGTAAAGATAAGCACATACATATATACATTCAGCCACTCAGTCATAAATGCATGCGCGCACACACACACACACACACACATGCAACGGTATATATAGGAGGATAGAGGGGGGAAGAGAGGGAGAGGGGAGACAGAAAGGGAGAGGTAAAGAGAGGGAGGGAGAGAGAGAGAGGGAGGGAGATAGAGATAGAGAGAGAGAGAGACAAGAGATGGGCTTTGCCAGTTTAGATGCCCAAGATACCACTTGTTATGACAGTGCCCTTCTGACACCATTATGAATTGAGGGTCCAATGCAAGGCATGTGTGTGTGTGTGTGTGTGTGCATTCATGCGTGCGAGCATTATGCATAAAATACAGTTATCTACAGTTATTTATATTTATCTGTCTATAAATACATATATATATATATATATTTAATAACAGCAATTAAAACTGAAATTTTACACCATTGTCATTCCATGTTCCATGGAATACAACATATAGGGAAACAATAACATATAGCTCAGATTAATGATATAGTAAAATCTCACTCCTACTATTTTTATGCTTATTATGATTATCATTGTTATTAAAGGTGGTGAGCTGGCAGAATCGCTAGCATGCTGGGCAAAATGCTTCACTGCATTTAGTCCGTCTCTATGTTCTGAGTTCAAATTCCACCAGGGTTGACTTTGCCTTTCATCCTTCTGGGGTCGATAAAATAAGTACCAGTTTAACACTAGGGTCGATGTAATTGGCTAAATCCCTCCCCCAAAATGGCAGGCTTTGTGCCAAAATCTGAAACCATTTTTATTATTATATATGATTTTTGTTACTTCTCTTGCATCAAAGGTTTCCTGCTGACAGAGATCAACATTTATTCAAGCAGAATTCAAAAGATGACTGAGTCTCCACCATTAATTATTAATGGTGAAGAGTCCTTTGTATTCTGAATTTTGGTTGATAAAAAAAAAAACCTTCTCTGTCAGCAGGAAACCTTTGGTACCAGAAAAGTAACATAAGTTCTGATAGAAAGAATGCGTTCATTTACCTTTCCAGTGTTGAACACTCACTCTTCCAATTCATTATCAACATGTATACATACACACATGCTTACACACATGCATACATACACATACATATATGCATATCTATCTATCTACTTACATATATAAATGCATAATCTACTTACATATATAAATGCATTCCTGTATGTGTGTATGGTACAAAAATTATAAAAAAAAACATGAAGATGAGGTACAAAAACAAACAGGGTATATTAGGTTTATGCTCAGGAAAATTAGAAGTCTTTTATATTTCGAGCATATGTTCTTCTACAGAAAGAATAGATGAGGAGAGAAAAAATGGAGAGAGAAAAGAACAAACGTGTCTCCATTAGACAATCACCACATACTGGAAGTGGAAGACAGTATTAGAGGCATGAGTGGCAAGGGAGACAACTGTGACGTTAAGTTGAAGCGTGGGTGGCAAGGGGGTCAACAGTGACGTTGGCATATGTCTGTATGTTTGAGCAGGTGTGTGTCCATGATGTGTTGGTATGAAGTGAAATGCTAGTTTAAATTCAAAGTCATTTGACATCAATCGATCTCCATTCTGAGATACCACTCAAACGAAACTGTCTCTAATTATGACAATTAACAAACTTGTATGTTCCTTGTTGGATATTTTTACTTTATTGCAGTTAGCTCTGATCATCATCATCATTTAATGTCTATTTTCCATGCTGGCATGGGTTGGACAGTTTGGCTGGAGAGTTGCATCAGGCTCCAGTTGTCTGTTTTGGCTTGGTTTCTATGGCTGGATGCCCTTTCTAATGCCAACCACTTTACAGAGTATACTGGGTGCTTTTTACATGACACCAGCACAGATGCTTTATACGTGGCACTGGCACTATTTATGTGGCACCGGCACAGGTGCTATTTATGTGGCACCAGCACCAGCGGGGTTGCCAAGTAACTTGCAAGACAAAGACCTCTGGCTGATAATAAAACAAATTTTATATTCTCATTTTGATCGATAGTTCATTAAAACCTTCAGGTTTTTCTCTTCCTCTTTCTACCTTAAAATATCAGCTGAGAATTCTGAAAATGGTACTTTTTCCTCTGCTTCCATTTTCATTCTCAGAGTTGTGTGTCTTTTACTTCCTTAGTCAGGTGGGTTGTGTTGTTTTAAATTGCATTTGCTTTACATCTGTGAACACATTGTTCTAGGATAAAATCCCCAGGATTGGCAACTTTGAACTGGCTGTGACTGGGGTAAGTTTGTTTTTGTTTGTTTTACTTTCTTCTGGCTATGGCTGGTCTCTTAGAAGACTTGTTGTGAGTGCAATTGTGTTTTATTATTTGGCACATTCTATTAGAATTCAGCACTTCTTCAAATGGTGAAACTATGCACCAAACTATCTATAGACTCAATAGAACCAATAATACAGAGATAAATTGTAATTAGATAATTAATTAATTCCAACCTCAGAACAAGGAAGAACAAATTTAGTTATGGTTGTAATTAGTTGTTTTTAATTGACTTTAAAAAAATTAACAACTTAGAATTAGGTGAGAGGACCACATCATTGCTACAACATGTCAAAGGATAAACCAATAAGGACAGTTAAGATATACCAATAAGAAATCAATAAGGATATTTAGACACTAGTGATAAATCAATGAAGATGTTAGGTTATGTCAATATGAAAAGTTATGAAAAGTTAAGATAAAATAGTTTGGCTGTGAAGACTGCACAATGATATGACTGGAAGAAAAGTTAAGACCTGACAAAAATCTAGTAATGTTAAGATTTGACAAAGAGATTCTTCAAATTAGACAATGTGAAAGAGAGATCAAATGGATGTAGATGTGAACATCATAGATAATATAGGTAATGGGCATGAGAAATAGTTACAGAGTAAAGTTTGCTGCCTTGAAGAATTTTTAGTTGAATAAATCAACCCCAGTACATATCTTTTTTTAATCCTAGTATTTATTCTATCAGTCTCTTTTGCTGGACTTGTGGCAATTGTTGCACAGACCAATACAAGTTTGAAGGACGAGAGTGTGGGAGTGGCTCTGTACAAACCATACCCACTACAATAATATTCATTGTGTAGGTTGTTCGGCAAACCAAGTTACCAGCACCATTATACTTTCTTCATAAGTCCAGTGGTGATAGGGAAAAGAGAAAGAGGTGATAAGGACAGATAGAGGATGCTACTGCATGTCTTCAGCTTTGACCCTTTACTCAGGTGACTGAAGGATGATGGTCCTTTTCCACAGACCTGGAGTAGATGTGAATTTCATACGACACAACAAAACATTGAACTAGGAACGCTGTGCAGTTGTGTCTTGCTGAAATCATTCATCGAAGCAAGGAGAGAATCCACCATGCTATACAATATAATGTAGTATACAATATAGCATTACATCCAATATTGTACTGTATTGTATAATATAAAATAGCATTGTGGAAATATATTACATCTTAAATAAAGCTTGTATATATTAAAGAGGGATTTTAGTAGTTCATAGGTCTTGATTATAGGTTATATAGTGTATGAGTATAGGGGAGAATAATAACTTATGTTCTTAGTCAGTTGGACTGTTTAATCATCATCGTTGTCGTTGTCTCTATTTAATGTCCATTTTCCATGCTTACATTGGTTGGACAATTCGACAGAAGCCAGCAAGCTACAGGACTGTGCCAAACTCCAGTGTCTACATTGGCATGATTTCTACAGCTAACCATTTTACAATGTATACTGGGTACTTTTTATGTGGCCCCAGCACCAGTGAGGTCACCAATATCTCGCAAGACAAGACCCTTCAACTGAAGCAAGGTGTAGTATTGAGGGAGATGGCTTTATGCCTGGTGAGGAGAGGTTAAAGTATGAATAGAGGGACAGAAACAGGTGTCTTGCTGTTTGATATAATATAATATTGGTCAATAAATGATTTCTGATTGAGGAAAATTTAGTGGACATGATGAATACTCTCTATGTTGTATATTAAAAATAGACGGCCAGAGAGAATAGGTTCAACATATTTTTATAGAATTATAGAACCAGAACAGACAGAAATAGTTTTGTGGCTCTTTGATGCTGGAATATTTATGTGGATGTATTATTTAATAATTAATTCTAATGAAAATAATCAAAGTAAAAAAAACAACAGTTACAAACATAGACGTGTTCATATCAAAATGGTGTAACTTTCAGTGCTGGCTCGAAATTCTGTAGAATATCTGTAGAATTAACTTAAAAGTGATTGAATCGCACTGCTAACACAAAAACATAGGACACAGTATTTTTTTATAAACTTTTAATATATTTGGTAGTATATAAATGGTTACTAAACGAAATATGGTGTCCTTACTAGCAATTAATATGTATGTAACAGTTACAAATATTTTAAAAATAAACATTTTTATGGATGATTAAATTGTGCTGGAAATCTAAATGTAGCTATGTATGAGTGACATGCTTGCTATTTTTTGTGTAATTTTTCCTGATGAAGCAACTAACACCTCTTCCACAATGCTTCTCTGCCTGATTCTAACCAAGTTTGTTGCTGCTTTCATCCGAAGACAAGGGAATCAGTAAAATTCTGTTATGGAACTGAGGTAGTTGCAACTGGGGTAGTAGTATGTTGAAGGTAGGAGAAAGAAGGTTTAAATTAATTACTAAGATTTCTTGCTGGTATTAATTGTGGGCTAATTGCTAAGAAATAGAATATTTAATTCTACATGACTGTTGTCCAAAGATTTGGAAAAAAAATATATAGCCAGACTACTGTAATCTAGAAGACTTTTTCAAATAGAAACATATTGAAGATTTTCTGAGACTCACAAGACATTAAGCAGATGCCTCTGTAGTAAATGTTGGCTGTCAGACTATGTTTAGTTGTGATAATGTTGAGGAATTTAATGACTGAAGAAAACTTTGCAGAATTCAAGAGAATGGAAGGGAGATTGTTATGAACATTCTAGAAATATTTAAAGGTACATTATTCAGTGAGCTTTCATAAAATAGTAAATGTCAGTATTTTCATCTGCTTCTTTCTTTTGTTCCTGGTTACTGATGTTTCCACACCATCTTCAGAAACTAGATTATTTCTGCACATTTCATCTGCCACAAATGTCTTCCTTTTTTATTTTCTTCTTGTTTTTATAGAATTTTCATTGCTATTTCGATTTCTTTGCATCGCAAATTTATCATGGATAGTGATAATAATAATAATTATGATTATAATTCTTTCTACTATAGGCATCGGGTCTGAAATTTTGGGAAAGGGGGCTAGTCAATTACTCCAGTACTTGACTGGTACTTATTATATTGACCCCAAAACAATAAATGGCAAAAGTCGACCTTCCATGGGATTTGAATTCAGAACATAAAGATTCGGAAGAAATGCAGCTGATCATTTTGTCTGCTGTGCTAATGATTCTGCCAGCTCATCTCCTTTTATTATTATGGTGGTGATGATGATTATGATTACCTGTTTACTCCACTTCTGCCTCTTTTCATGGCTAGCAACAGCTGAATTATGATTGGGTCCACCCTGCTGCACAGTGGGGCTCCTGTAAGGCAAGGCACCTTCACCTCTAGTTCCAGTCCCATTTATATCCTTATTTTGCATCATTTCATTAATGACTTAAGGTTGTACCTGTTGTTGTTGGAACCTTTGGAACTATAAGTGCCAAGCTCACAAACTGGATTTGAAAAGATCGGAGTAAATGTGTTGATAGAGCATCTACAGAAAACAGTGTTGCTTGGAAGTGCACAAATCCTCCGCAGAGTTCTCAAAATCTGAATGAAGTGTGCTATCTTAGTCTATCTTAGGTTGTGGGCAGCTGACACTTTGTTACATCCCCCACCATAGATGAACAAATATAACAGTGGTGAAAGAGTTGTGTGAAACCTACATTATTGATATAACAGTCCCAGGTGGCCATAATGTAGCAGTTAAAGAAGTCGAAAAGATTACCAACTCTGCAAAGTTGTAGGTGGAATAAGAAAGAATGTGGAACACAACTACTAAAGTTGTTCTTGTAGCAGTAGAAGCACTGGGGTCCATTCCAAAGAAACTGCCACAATTCCTTGACCTACTTAAAAATCAAATATGATACTGGCACAAAACGAACTGTCTTATTAGGCATTGCTTATATGATGCAAAATATTTTCTCTTTTTGAAGTCTCAGACCTGGTGGAGAGACCTTAGATGAAAATTAAGTCAGTTTTTAAAAACTGTGAGAAGTACAACAACAACAATGACTTCTTTTATTTGCCACAGAGACATCAGATGAGGGGGACATTACAAGGAGTTTACAATTTGTGTGGGGGCTTACATAAAAGATGAGGGGAAAGAAAGAGAAAAGAGGGTGAAATGAGGTAAAAGTATATAGTAATAATAATAATTTAATTATTATAAATATTGAATATTTTATGTTGCTAATGGAAACCTGGCTTGTTTTTTTTTTCACCACATTGCAGTGGTTGAGTGCAGCACGTTACAGTTATTGTGTGCAACACATTGCAGTTGGCTGCATTTCACTGCATATTTGATGCCATTAATTCCATGTCTAGTTTATTTTGCTGTTATTACCTTAATTACAAATTAATTCTGGAATTTTCTATCTAGTTATCACTGTCATCAAAGAATTACAGATTTCCTTTAATATCTATCATGTCTCAAGAGACATGCCTTATTAGCTTTATGTATCCTTATATATTAGTGCAGGCATGGCTGTGCGGTTAAGAAGTTCACTTTGCAGCCATATGGTTTCGGGTTCAGTCTCAATGTGCAGCACCATGAGCAAGTGTTTTCTACTATAGCCATGCACTAACTGATGCCTTGAGAGTGAATTTGTTAGACGAAAACTGTGGGGAACCCAGTGTGTGTGTGTGTGTGTGGTGTGTATTATATTGATAGAACATAAACTTTGACATACATACCATATCACATATTACTATGTAATATCTCATATTAGATATGACAGTGGTATGATATCAACATTGGCATTAGGCTGCTCTATTCCATTCTGAATATCATCATCATCATCATTTACTGTCCGTTTTCCAAGCTGGCATGGTTTAGACTATTTGACTGGAGACTGGCAAGCCGGGGAGCTGCACCAAACTCCAGTCCATTTTGGCTTGGTTTCTACAGCTGGATGCCCTTCCTAACATCAACCACTCCAGAGAGTGTACCGGCTGCCTTTAATGTGTCACCGGCACAGGTGTTTTAAATGTGTCACCAGCACAAGTGTTTTTAATGTATCACCGGCACGAGAGTTTTTAACATGTCACCGGCACGGGAGTTTTTAACATGTCACCAGCACGGGAGTTTTTAACATGTCACCAGCACTGGGGTTTTTAACATGTCACCAGCACGTGAGTTTTTAACATGTCACCAGCACGGGAGTTTTTAACATGTCACTGGCACGGGTGCTTTTAACCTGTCACCGGCACTGGCTACGATTTCAAATTCACTAAGCTTGTCGAGTCTTCTCAAGCACAGCAGATTGTCAACAGTCTTGGTTACTAGTCACCATCTCCTTGAGATTCGACATTCAAAGATCATGTTTCACCACCTCGTCCCACGTCTTCCTGGGTCTTCCTCTTCCACGGGTTCTTCCTGTTGTGTGAAGAAGTGCTGATCTCTAACTAAAGATCGGCGCTTCTTCACGCAACAGTCCTCCTTCATACACATCACATGGCCATATCAGCATAGACTTCTCTCATGCACACTACATTAGATGCCTCTTATACCCAATCTTTCTCTTAGGGCACTCACAATCAGCCATTCAAACATACTAACATTGCACATCCAGCAGAGCATACTAGCTTCGTTTCTTTCAAGCTTCCGCATATTCTCTGCAGTCACAGCCCATGTTTCACTGCCATGTAGCATGGCTATTCGCACACAGGTATCATACAGTCTGTCTTTCACTCTGAGGGAGAGGCGCTTTGTTACCAACAAAGGTAGCAACTCTCTGAACTTTGCCCAACCCATTCTTATTCTAACAGTTAGACTCTCAGAGCAGCCTTCTCCTCTGCTGATTTGGTCACCCAGTTAACGGAAGCTATCTACTATTTCTAGATGTCCCCCTGGGCATTTGACAGAGTCTATTCTTTGTACATTCCTAGTGTGTATTGTACTCACACATCTGCCCCACACAAAGACTACTTTTCCTGTTAATCAACCCATGATATCACTGCACCTCTTATGTGTCCATAGCTTGCATTGGGTACACCTTATGGAGTTTCTACCTACACCTTTTCTACATATCAAGCAGGGCCATCTCCCTGAAGGGATTTGTGATTTGTCTGTTTCCCTACCTACTAAGACTTTGGGCTTCTGAAAGTTCTTCTCTAGTTCTGTTAGTGATTCAGCTATAAGAGCAAAGTCATCAGCATAGAGGAGCTCCCAAGGGTAAGAATGGGTGAAACCCAAGGAAGGTGGAAAAAATGCTAACCAAAGCTGCTGGAAATGAACCAGCGTCTTTCTGATTCTGTTGAATGTTCTAACCATCTAAACTAAACTCTGGCAGCAAATTCTTCACCTAAATTAGCGCTTATAAAGCTATTGTATAAACAATCTCAAACCAGGTTATGTAAACAAACCTTTAACAATTCATTACATAAATTAGACACAAAGAAGCAAATGGAACAAACAAAGAATTAACTCTCCAACAAGGAAGGTGGAAAAAATGCTAACCAATGCCTTGGTT
>JAOPUL010003032.1:22096748-22107753 GCA_027564515.1 Octopus rubescens | reverse complement strand
TATATATATGAGAGAGAGAGAGGGAGAGAGAGAGAGAGAGAGAGAGAGATGAAATTTTACAGAAAATAAAAACAAAAGACGAAGACAAGTAGGTGTATTAGCTTGACGCTCGGGAATAGGAAACAAAAAGAAAGAATCTTTTACGTTTCGAGCCTTTCGCTCTTTACAGAAAGAAATTAAGAGAAAAATAGGATAAAAAGCAGAGAGAATGAAAAATTATCGTTAGATTAGCGTTCAATTATGGCGGTGTCTGTTTAGAAAATGAGAGGTTAGAGGCAGGGGAGATAATCAGGTACCTGTGATCCCAATGGAAGGTGCGCATGCGTGTGAGTGTATGTGAAAATGGTGTGTATGAATAGGGGACACTGTGTGTGCGCGTGTAAGTGTGTGTGTGTCTGTGTCTGTTCATATAGTGGTATGTATAATGACGTTGAAGATAGGGTGTGGGTGTGAGTTGTGGGTGCTGGGAAGTGTCAATGCTAGCGTGTGAGGAGTGGTGGGAGGAGTAGGGATAGGGGTGACATAGAAAAGAGGAGGTGGGTAGGGGTGAAGTGACATTGACAAATCACGTCTAGGTGTGTGTGGAGTGGTGTGGTATGGGAGGGGTTCGTTTTTGTAGGGGTGGAGTGTAGGAGTGTAGGTGTGGGGGTGTGGTGGTAGGGGTGGGTAGGAGTGAAGAGATGAAGTAGATGTCAGATGAAGGGCGACAGAAGAAGAGAGGGGGAGAGGAGAGGAGGGGAGTTAAGCCCATGTGGTGCAAAAAGAGCGAAGAGGGGGAAGATTAATACCTGTTCACGGCGAAGTCGGGAGTCATGATGGCTCCTGTGCAGAGACAATCCGAACACTGACAGATGTTGCTGTGAATGACCGGTAGAGTGGAAATGGCGCGAGACCGGGTTGTCGTTGCCGAGTCGGATGTCTCGGAAGTGTTCCGCGAACCGGTCAGACAAGCGGCGTCCCGTTTAACCAATGTACAGGGAAGAACAGAGAGAGAGAGAGAGAGAGAGAGAAAGAGACAGAGAGAGAGAGAGAGAGAGAGAGAGGAAACAGGAGTAAATGACATTACTGGAAGTGCAGGAAAAGGAGTCGGTGATGTGATAGGGACGATGGTGGGTGCCTGTGAGGAGGATGGTGTTGGAGAGGTAGGGACAAGTTTGGCAACGTGGGTGGGTGGGTGCATTGGAGAGAGAGCTAGACTAGAAGGTGGGGTCAGGAAAGAAGCTGTGGTGTAGGAGGTCCTGCAGATTATGGGCTCGTTTGAAAGAGGGAAGGGGGAGTTGAGGAAGATGTGTGAGTTGGAGGGGTCGGACTGGATACGCTGGAGGGCTCGTAGAATAGTGCGTTGGAGGGGCAGGGTGGATGGGTGGCAGGTGAGAGGAAACGAGTGACGGGCAATAGTAAGGTGGGTGCAGGTGCGGGGAGAAAGAGCAGAGGCACAGTCAACGAAGCATTCTCTGGTAAGGGCAGTGTGGATAGTGCTTAGGGGATATATATGTGTCTCTGTGTGTGCGCGTTTGCGCGCGCGTGTGTGTGTGTGTGTGCAGGTTCGTTTGTGTGTGTGTGTGTGTGTGTGTGTGTATGTGTGTGTGTGTGTGTGTGTATGTGTGTGTGTGCAGGTTCGTTTGTGCGCGTGTGTGTGTGTGTGTGTGTGTGTGCGCGCGTGCCTGTGCTTTCCCTCCGGCCTTCGACCACCACAACTTGACAATCTGTGCTGGTATGTTTACGTCACTGTAACTTAGCGGTTTGGCAAAAGAGACCCGATACAATAAGTACCAGGCTTAAAAAATACTGGTCTCGATTCATTCGACTAACAAATTCTTCACGGTTGTGCCCCAGCATGGCCGCAGTCTCACCACTAAAAGAAGTAAAAGAAAAGAGATAAAAGAAAGATATAATTAATCTAATTAGAATAATTAGATTAGCAATGTTAATCATGGAACCCCAAGAAATATTTCACGGAATTCTTTGAGTTCCTGGAAAATTGGGTTTTGGAAATAGTGAACGAAATTCCTGGTTCGTTTGGGCCTCAAAGCAGAATGGAGAGAAAATGTAAAATGACAGGTGTTGAACAAATAGGAAGTTGTGCCGATCATTTGTATAAAGAATTGCCGATCACTTAAAGTGGGTGGAAGTTGTGGAAGAGGGAGACCCAGGAAGATATGGGACGAAGTATTGAAGGCTGATCTCTAAACGTTGAACCTTACGAAGGAGATGACAGAGAAGCGAGATATATGGCGCATTGCTGTACTTGAGAAGACCTGCCCACCACAACAGAATTGAGATCCTAATACCAAGGTGCCACGTAAAAATCATTGGTGTGGGTGCTGGTGCCACGTAAAAGATACTGGTGATGGTGCCACGTAAAATGCGCTGGTGATGGTGCCACGTAAAGAGCTCCCGGTACACTCTGTGGAGTGGTTGGCGTTAGGAAGGGCATTCGGCCGTAGAAACCAAGCGAAAACAGACTATGGGACCTGGTGCGGCCCCTGGCCCTGGAAATTCATGCAGTCCAACCTATACCATCATGGAAAGCGGACGTTAAATGATGATGATGATGATGATGATGATGATGATGATGATGATGATGATGATGATGATGATGACTACAACAGCATCTAAACATAACCAGCCGAATATGTTCTCCATTACAGATCCACTTGCCTATTCTATCTTCACCCAGACTCCCCTGTCTATTTTCATGTACATCATCTTAGAGCCCACACTATGCTAAACAGATCCTATAATACTACAAACCGTCTTTTGGAATTCCTTCATCACCCATGTTTTTATTGAGAGTTTTTGTGGGGACGGGGCCGTCTGTAGACATTGAACTAATGATATTGAAATTTAACATAAACTGCAACAATCTCATCACACTTCAGAAAGTTGTGTGAACATGTTGTTAGAACTGTCCTTCATCCTCTGGTTAAATTATTTACAGAAAATTTATAAATGAATATAATAAACTTTATCCCCCAGAGAGACAGCAATTACATTTGTCATCACTTTGAGAAAAATCTACTTCTAAGGTCTCTGGGAAAACATATATTAATCATATTGTGTGAGAAGGAGAGGAACTATTTTATAATAGGTTTCTATAAAACATTTATTTACTCATACACATTGACAAAGAAATATTTTGCAGAATCACTGATCATTTAATATGATTATCTAACAATTTTTATTAATATTTATTATTCGTTATGAAACTACTGAAATCAATAGCTGGTGATTTTTATTTTGTGCTTTTCTTTTATTTTTTATGATTGATCTGATATATTTATTAGTCTCTTACATAAGTTAACCACCAAGTTAGCAATTCTCTTCTATTTGGGTTTTGCACAAAATCAATATACGTTAATAAAACCAGATTTATTTTTTTCTATGGTCAGTTTACTATAAAAGGCGTCTGGCCTAGTGTTTAGGGTGTTGGAGTTAAGATCGTAATATTGTGGTTTCATTTCCTGGACCGGGTGAATCATTGTTTTCTTGAGCAAAACACTTCATTTCACGTTGCTCCAGCTTACTCACCTGGTAAAAAAGAGTAATCCTGCGAAGTACCGGTGTCCCATTCAAGGGGTTAATATATATATATATACGCCATGGAAGCTGGGAAACCAGCCCTTCCAACCCCATAGAGCTTTAAAGGAATAACCACCACCACCAGCACCCCCAACTCCAGTTGACTGTGTTGTAGGAGGGTAATGTTAGATAGGAAAGGCATAAATATCACAGTGTGTCAACAAATATAAATATGATATATCGACTAATATTGAGTCACAGTGGCTCTGCTTGATGTTTAATCATCATATAATTCAGAGTTTAGCTTGCAGAAACCTTCTCTTTTCAAAACTCTGCAACCTGTCAAAACAGTCATCAGTTACATAATGCTCCTACTTCTTATAGTTTTGAATTGCACCATGTATAGCATTTTGATTTTCACTACTATGTGAATTAATCAACATACGTAACTCCCATATCAGTGCTAATTACACAGTATGAATCATTGTCTCTCCAGACGAATATGTTAGCAACACCTATAGCTGCTGCACTTGCTTAGTACTTATATAATCACTTTTTGTAGTTCGGAGAAAGGGACAATGCCTGAGATTTTCACAAGTACTTGGCACTTGTGAGATTGATGTGTTCGGTGTTCAGTTCATAGATCGTTGCGTTGACTTCAGCAGGAACATATTGGATGAGAAGTGAATTCTGGGGAGTTGGCACACTAGGGAGGAATGATAAAACAGTATGGTGAATGTTGGGTGTGTAGAGGGAGTGAAACATAGTAGGTGAAATATGACATTGAGAGGAAGATGTTTTAGGTAGATGCGGGTGGAGCTGGCACGGTGCTGGTTAAGAGTCGTAATGACTGCTCTACTAGAGATACAATATACAAGTAAAGGAATAGAATGTCCTCGGTTATGGAGACACTATAATCTCTGGCTCACTCATACACTGTCTCCTCTTTCTCACAACTACAAATTGCCTCTTTTTCAGTCACTCCTCAAAGTCTCCATGATTAATGGGAATCCTCAGTCTGATGTTCTCTCCATAATGATTGCAACAAAGATAAATCTGGTAAAGGGATACAAGGACCAGGGGTGACAGATGTTAAACTTGATAAAGGATTAAGTCTATCATGTAAGAACGGGAAGGGTCCCTCTGGTAGTTTCCTCACATTTTCTGTCTATCAAATGTCACGCATAAGGCTTTGATCAACCAGAGGCTGCGGGAGAAAACAGTTACCTCAAGTGTCGCAGTGTGGGATTGAACCTGAAAACTTGTAGTTATAAATGGAATTTGTTAACCACATAACCACGCTTGTACCAAAATATCCCACAGAGTGGTATTATTGTCATAACGTTCCATTTTACTTTTCTGATAAATACAAGATCTTGTACTTACATAATAAGTTATTATCTGGAATGTCATGAAGCAGCATAATATTGAATGAGGATGTAGCATGGCACTTAACTTCTGTTGTAGACATTTTCTTGGATAAAACATTGTTTTACGTTGCATGTCTATACGGATAAAATATATTTGTCCAGATCTACTTAGTCTGTTGCAATGATGATCCCAATGTTTGTGTATGCCATATGCCATTCTCTCTCCCCCCCTCTCTCTCTCTCTCTCTCTCTCTCTCTCTCTCTCTCTCTTTAAGGTGTAACTTTAATCTCAGGTCAACCTTAATACTAAAGTCATCCAGCCATAACCATCCTGTGTTTTTGTATATCTTTCTATTCTTATGATATTTCAGACTAAGGTATTTTTTAATTGCCTGGAGTTTCAGTTGATGGAAATGTGACTGCTATTTTTAACAAGTTATCTCATCCATAGTCTATTTCATTTACTAAAATAGGCAATATTTTTGATTAAAAATACAATCATGATAAAGTTGGTATATTGTTTCCTGAGAGAAAGAAACGGGTTTCAATGTTTTGAACACACACAATAGCGTATAGAAAGTAATTCTTCTTCTAAACCTTTCAACATTTCTCTTCATCGTTATCTTGACAAAGGATTTCCCACATGAAATATTAAGACCAGCTTCTTTACAACTAACAGCATAATACACTAACTAGCTGTGTACCTTTTTTTAATCTCTCATAATATTGCCTATTTTGGATTTTACTTTTGCTGACTCAGACCAAAGCCTAGACATCTCATGCTCTGGATTACCTGTTTTATTTACTGACCCATCTTCAAGGTTATAGAATACAGGAAGTGTTATTATTTAGAGCTGAGATATATATTGTATCTTATATACTGCAGGGGCTCAGAGATGGTTGTTGTAAAAGTTGATCAATTATGTATTTTGATTTAGGATTGTAGAGTATTTAAGATGGATTACAAAACACTATTCTCTACTTTTTATTTCTTATTTTGTTTCACTCATTCACTTATCCTCTTGATTATTCCTGTCTTTTTCTCATATAGATAAACATCTCTCAGCTGTCCACTCACTCACTAAGTTAAACTCTCTTTTTCACACTTGCTCTATTACATCTCTCTTTCTCTCAATTCCTCACCGTTTTCCCCCAAAACTATCTTTTTCTTTTCTCCACTATCTTGTTATCTCCATTTACAGTTTTTTCTATTTCTCATCCCTCACGCTCCTCCCCTTCGCTCACAATTTCTATTTAACATTAGAACAGTTATGAAGTGGTAGGCGTTTTGATAGCAGAATGTCAGTTTTCCTTAGCTTTCTCTGAGTACATGAATGCAATCAGAGGCCATCTTCAAAAGTCACAGAGGCTTGTGTAAAGCATAACCTAGTATCTACTTTATCTGTTTGTATATACATGAACATATCTGAGTGTATATTCTTCACATATATACACGAACACACATGAAATATTGGCTACCTTCCTTTACAATACATCAACCTCTGTAATACCTCAACAAAAGCTGTTTAGAAGTTTCATTAGAACTTCTTTAACATGCATTCACATTCTTTGGATAAATATGTTTCTTTTCTATTTGATATATGTTGTTCTCCATAATATGTTGTGTCTGTCTTGAATTATGCTTCCATCTTTTTGTAAGATCGCTTGATGTGTGTAACCTTTGAAGATATATCTTATTAGAATCTGATATCAGCTATAAGGGAATTACATTTATTGATAAGATTTTATTCCATAACTTTGATCATTTATATTTTTCTGGTTGTTCTCTCTATCAGTACTATATTTATTTATTTATTTATTTTTTGATTCCCATGATCTTTATCCTGCTACACAAATTCTTCATATCAGATTAAATTAGTTACCTGAAAATGGCCAGCCTCTGGCAAATGTCAAGTTTCCCCACTACTTACCATAAATCTTCATATCATCCTAGATAAAGTTGGTCTGTGTAAACATTTTTTCTGCAAATACTTCCCCAGTAGTCTTCGCTCTGTTCTGAAATGTACTTTTCTTCAATGTTTGTTTGTGTACGTTTGTTGTGAATCATCTTATCAACACAATTCTGATCTAAGCAATGCACTGCTCCCCAGAGAAGTTCCGTCCATCATCACACTTTTGTAGATCTCTATAATCTTCATTTATATAAGAGTTCTCTTCAAGTTATATTCTGTTAACAAAAGGTCTCTTCTAACGTCCGTTCGTTCACTTGACACTTCTGATTCTTCCCTTTCATATCTTTTCTTCTCAATGTAGAATGAAATGTTTAATTAAGCTATTCACCATATCAATCCACCAAGATGTTGATTGCAACCTGTAATTCTACTTCTCAGAATTCAAACAAAGCTTCAATATCCAAAAGAAGAAACAGATTTTATTACTTAACTTCTTAAGTTGCTGTCTATAAGAAAAGAAAAAGCATTTCCTTTTCTTCTCAGTTCTCTTCCTTTTTTTCCCCCTTTTTTTTCTTCTTTCAAACCTTTCCCTTTCTGATTTCCACCTTTTCCTTCTTCTTCTCTATATTTTTCTTTTCCCTCTTTTTTCTTTCTTACTTTCTTCTTTCTATTCTCATTATATTTCTCCTCTTCTACTTCGTTTCCTCCTTTTCTTCATTATTGTCAATTTCTTTTCTTCGTCTTTTTCCTCGTCTTCGTCTTCTTTTTTTTTCCTTTTCTTTCTCATCTTCTTTATATTTTACTTCACCTTTTTCCTCTCCTTTTCTCCATGTCTGCATATTATGTTTCATTGTCTGCATCTTCTTCCTATTTTCTTTTCTTCTCTCTCTCTCTCTCTCTCTCTCTATCTCTCTCTCTCTCATCCTTTACCCCATCTTGCTTTTAATTTCCTTCTTCATCTCTTTATGTTGAATATTAGTTCTCTTCTGTTACCTTCGTATTGTTTTAATTTTTATTCTTCTCATCTATTAATCTTCTGTATTGTTGTTCAGTAAATTATTAAATATATTTAATCAACAACTTGATACAACAGTAAAGAGAAAAAAGTACTGAACTTATGTCTTACATTTACATAATGTTCATCATGATTAATCATCATGTCATTAATAATTTTAAATAGGTTACATGGAAGATGTGACTAGTAACAATACTATGATAGGTGACATAGTTGGCTTCTGGATGCAGGCATGGTCGATTGGTTGCAATCATTATGTTCTAAGTTCAATTCCGCAGCATAATATTATGGGTAAATATCCTCTATTATTGCCACAGAATAATCCAAGACTTACAAGTGAAATTGGGTAGTTTGAAATGTTGTAGAAGCCTATTAGATAGGCTTTATCTGTAATTTAAAAGGCCAGCCTTGTCACATGGTGTCTCATTAATTCTTGAGGGTTTATAACAAAAGTACAATGTCTGTGTAATACTAAGCCGCTTAAAAAAAGTGTAATTTAATAGATAGATCCAGCATCAGCCGGTTTCGAGTATTAAGTTGGCCTGCTCGCACAGCCAGTGGGGTGGCATCATTTGAAAGCTAAAACTATGCGAAGTGCATTGTGACCAGCGAGGTATAATAACATCTGATAGTCTGGTCGATACTGGGAATTCAATACGTATTGGTTGTTTGCACCACTGGAATGCAACTAGCTGAAACCGGTTGATGGTAGATCCAATTAATATACTTTAAGGTGCCTAAAAATAAATCAAGTGAAATTTCTTCCCAGAATGCCAACATTCTGAGATTTCCTCCTTGCCTATGTTATTTTATTCCTGTAGTAATCAACTTGCAGTTCCTCAAGCTCAGCAAATAAACCTGTAGAAGTTGTGTCTAGGGCCTTTACAGGCCCTAGATATCACTATTCCTTCATACCATTCTGCCAATCTCTTGAATTGCAATTGCTTTGTAGATGGTCAAAAGTTAGCTCCATTCCTTGAAATCGAGTGTTTGACTTATGAGCCACTAGATGGCGTGTGGGGTAGTATCGCGGTTTAGAAGGAAATGTAAACAGAGTGATTTGGAGACCACGGAATTAGAAATCACAAGTATTTTTACCTGCTCTTCTTTGCTTGGCTATAACCATCTACAACCGTTAACTCGCCAGCAAGTAGATACCCTGCTCCAGGCCTCTTTCCTTATAATTGCATTCAAGGCATATATGTAAATAATAAATGTTACGGCCGTCAAGGGATCTTTCGTCTTGTTAATTCCTGTATCCTCAAAAAGAATAACTTGTCTGCATTTCCAGTTTTTCTTTTTGTGTTACTCGCTGCAAACTCGCAAACTCTACTTGAAAACTGCCCATTTGTCACCTTTGGGGTCACCATTTTTAGGAAAGATTGGTCTCTCAAATGTTGTGTCTTCATTTAGGAGGATTTGGCCTTCTAAATGGCGAGACAACATTTGAGAGACCAATCTTTCCTAAAGCTTGAGCTCAGTAACTGCAGAAACTTGTTTCAGAGAGCCTGTAAAGGCCCTGGACACCAATTCCTTTCTGCCTGACCAAACCATAAAATAACATTTTATATCATATTTAGAGAAGAGCAATCATTGTTTTGTCTGTAGATTAGAAAGGAAGGAAAATGGACGATATTAAGATGATCTACCACATAACTCATGTACACTGTAAGACATTTAATACAAAAGAAACGAGGGTTACATCTTAAATTGTTGGGTAGCGTTATACATGAGTGTAAAGAAAAAAGACTAACAAATACATTACTGGTTTTTAAGGTGCCAAAAATTGGCAATGATGGAATGTCACCCTTTTTTCAAGATTCCATTGTACACAACTAATTACAATAAGTTATATATTTTAAAAATACAGAATTACGTAGGATAAAACTAAAGAAGCAAATTTGGGATATTAATATAATATGGCTATAAAATTATTTAAGTTGGTTTGCTGCCATAAGTGGAAGTTTTTAACATTTTGGACAAAGTCTTTGGTCAAGAAGGGTTGGAGTTTTATAATACAGTCATTTAAATATATGTACGTCAACTTATAATATTACTACATTAATTAAAACAGTGAGATGGTAGAATGGTTACCTTAACGGCATTTCGTCCGTCTTTACGTTCTGAGTTCAAATTCCACAGAGGTCGACTTTGCTTTTCATCCTTTCCGGTTCAATAAAACAAGTACCAGTTGAGCACTGGGGTTGAGGTAATCAATTTAACTCAAGCCCCGAAATTGCTGTCCTTGTGCTAAAATTCAAAACCTAAATTACTATATTAATTTCTGTTTAAAATTGTTTTCAATCAAAAACGTGTACCTCAATTCAATTTATTGAAATACATTAGGAATCTGCTTTAAACAGATTTTTGCATAAATATTGAATCCTAAATCTTATGATCAGTAAAATTTAAATGATTAGAATTACATTTAAAGCAATACAAACAATAATGATATTGTTAATATGCAATAAAACTGCTGTCGGATTGCTATTTAAGTTTGCGATTAGAATAATATTGAGTCAAAAACATTAATTGAACTATGGAATAGTCTGCAGTATGAGGTTATTTAATGCAAGCAGTTATTAAATGTTGGATTCAGTAAACATGACAACAAACATAAGAATGATTTAACAAATAATTTATACATAGATATACGCACTAATATAAACTTAATGAATGAAGAGTATATACGGGAACAATTAGCTTAATCAACTTAAATAACAATAGTGTACAGTAAAAGGTTGAGAGCTGGGATAGAATTAACATAACAATTCTATGGTAATTATTATATGTATTATATGTAGACGTAAAGTTGTGTGTCCTTGTGGCCAGGAAGTTTGTCCCACACTCTTAATGTCATGAGTTCAGTTCCTGACTAGGAAGCATGTTGTTTCCTTGGGCAAAGTGCATTATTTCACGTTGCTCCAGTCTATTGACTGGAAATTAAAATCTGCTGAGTGCTGTTGCAGCTCTTTCTCTTTCTCTCTAGCGTTCACATCCTGAACGTGCCACTCAATCAAAAGGTGGGAGAGTCAAGAAGGAGCCTATGTCTGCTCATCACTGCATAGGCACCTAAAATAATTAGTGAAAATATGTTACATGTTAGCAAGTCATCTATCTATCTATCTATCTATCTATCTATCTATCTATCTATCTATCTATCTATCTATCTATCTATCTATCTA
>JAOPUL010003032.1:22005916-22017211 GCA_027564515.1 Octopus rubescens | reverse complement strand
AATAATAATAATAATAATAATAATAATAATAATAATAATAATAATAATAATAATAATAAATAATAATAATAATAATATACTAAAAGAAGGAATGTTTGTGTATGTGTGTGTCTGTATGTATGTAGGTATGTTACCTTCTAGCCCCAAAACCGCTAAACCGATATTCTTCAAACTTCACACCTTCATTATTCATGTTTACGGGCAGGTTTTAAGGACAAAACGGTCTCAAACTTCCTCTGCGTAAAAGAGGAAACCGCGTAAAGCAAGTATTTTTTCCACTTCTCCCCTCTTACCCGTGCAATTTTCCCTTGATTTTTTTCAAACCTATTGACCGCATTTAAGCTTTTTTTTTCGGACCTATTGCAATGTTCAAGAAATCACCCGAGCAGCAACGACGGGTACGCCTGCTAGTATATTTATATATATATATATACACACACGTTTGCTCATCCACACACACAGGCACATGCACACACATTAAAATTTTACAATTCAAATATTTTGAAGCTTACAATTTCAATTGTGATTTGCTGTATGCACATATTCACTAATTTTTCTGCTACACCCTTGTAAAAGATCGATTATGTTTTATTCATATAAATCTTGCAGATTTTTACATGGTTTGTCTAGCCTAAACTAGCATGATTTTAATATCAGAATATTTCTGCACAGCAGCATGTTGTGCCATTCACACAGGACTCAGTCAATTATTAATGGCAGGAGAAAAGATATATTCACTTTATTACTTTACATATTTTCTTTAACTGTTCCAGCTGTCATTGTTTGGTTTACACCGAGAATATCATTGTAAAGTTAAGTAACTAGAGCACAAAATAAGAGCTCTTGAATTATAGATGTAAAATATATTTATCATTAAAGATTTAGATATAAAACATGAATAAAGAGAAGAAATAAAAGAATATATTAATCTATTAGTGATAACGACCAACATTTGGAAAATTGTCATCACAGCTATGTTAAAAGGTTCCAAATGATAATGCAATAATTACGTATAGAATGTCAGTTGAATGCAGAATAATTCTGGTGTATGTATTTGAAGACAAACGAAAAAGTTAGAAGAGAAATTTCCTTATTTTAAATGGATAACTGTAAATGACATTGATGATAAGTCATTTCCTGATTGATTTCAATAAACTGAGTGATTGATTGATAACATATTTTTGAAGAATTCAAATGTCAACTATTGATAGTTCAAATGGATTTTGTTGCATATTTTGTTTTTCTTTTTTTCTCTCTCTCTCTCTCTCTTTCTCTCTCTCTCTCTTTCTCTTTATCTCTCTCTCTCTCTCTGTCAGCAACATATCAAAGACAAAGGAAATATGTCAAAAATGAAACATCTCTATAAATAACACATCTGAGAAAATATTGATAGTCAAATCGAATTTCTTTGGAAGAACATTCTATATATACTTACATATATCATCGGCAACATCAGTAGTCTTATGTTTCTTATCCTCCTTATAAGTTGAATGGGTATGAAATACAACATATACCTTTAATCTGGATTATAAACCAAAATGTTAAGATCCCCCTTTGTGACTACAAGGATCGTTCATCATTCACTCACAGTTGTGTCGCATAATATAACATCTAGTCACATTATTTATCTAAATCAGAGCAATTGTCTCCTTCTTACATCATTCTAACGACCGATACTTTATCAATTCACTTGTACAAAACTTTTATTATGAAGGAAAAGTATACTTCTAATGAGTTATATCACATTCGGTGCTTTCCAATCAAAATCTTACAATTTCACTGCATTTAAACCTGTGATTCACTTGGATCCTTTGTATACAGAAATCGTTTAGTTTTCCAATCATGAGTAGAAAACATATTTTGTTGCCAAACACGATATAGGCGTTCTTCGTGTATCTCTCATTTCCTTTAAATCATTACTTTATACTCTCAATACACTACATCTATCATCAGCATCATCATCATCATCATCATCATCATCATCATCATCATCATCATCATCATCATCATCATCATCATCATCATCATCATTATCATCATTCTTTAACGTCCATTTTCCATCCTGGGTTGGGTTGGACCTGCAATACTAATTACATCATTTAGGTCCACATACTGCATTGCCTTCCAATTATGAATTTCCACTAACTGCACTGTTTAGCATTTGATTTGTATCGAGATCTTTATCGTATTCTGATCAAAATCACTTGCATAAAATCTGCATTATAAGTTTATTTTTAGCTTTCACAGCTTACTTAAATGTAATATTACTTAAATCTAATTGTCCTCTTGCTATGATGAGTCCCTGTAGGAATCTTTGGTACAGCTTAAGTATTTTAAATCATTACCAGTTTATATAGAATATATGATAAGATGTTGCAATGAATAATCAACTACTTGGTTTTATATTTACTGTCGTTGTATGACTGAAAATAGAATTTATATTTCAGTGGTCAATTTATTTAGCATATTAGATTCTCTATAATGGCATTCCTGATAACATAGAATAGAAATAAGAAACTTGCAAACCATCTGTTGAGAATTGTGTTTCCATCTTAACTGCAAACTGTGTGCTAGTAATTATTGAATCCCACTCCACTTAATTATCTTGTTCAATCCAATTTGCATCTTACAATTTGTATTCTAAACTAAAGTGTTGTGATCATTGGGTTTAAAAGAAAAAAAAACACATTATTAGCAAGGGTTCTCTTCTCATTTGTCCTTCTAGTGAAAATTAAGGACTGAATACTAAAATCTTCTATACTTTCATTGAAAAAAATTTGAGCCCAAATACTTGCAAACCAATTTGTTTGGATAATATTCTTCTAACTGGAATGTGTTCTATCCTAGAGGTTAGAGACATGTTGCCAGGAATTATATTGATGCTGCACCTCATAATTCGATTCATATAATTAGATTGGCAATAGAATATTTGCAAAAGGACATCGTAAGATTATTATTCTTTTATGGATCATAGAATTTGGTTGTCAACACGACATTGGCTCCGCCATTCATTACTGAAATGTATCAAATACAAAAGTATTTTTAGTCCTGCCTGAAAAAATAGATTTGAAAACCTCAATCAACTCACCATAAGTTATTGTGTAAAATTTGTAAAAAGAAGATTGCCATTGTGACAAAATCCAAATTAACAGTATTAAAAATGAACACGATCATGACAGCCATAGCTTCTTGGATGTAGACTATGATCTTAATTGTATTTACACTAATATGAGGTGTTACGATCAGTACAATTCTAAAGTATGACTTTCACTGAGTAGACATATGATTAAGTATATTCTAGTCATGACTATCCTGTTATGTGTGTTTGTTTTAAGTATGGACGAATACATTATTTAATGTGTGCTTTTTTTCAAGGGACTCAAAGGTTTGTTTGTTGGTTGTGGTATTTTTTTTTGGGGGGGGTGCTATTATTAGAGTAGATCAAGCGACCTTGTAGAATCTGCCTTGTTTGTTCTACAGTTCAGAAATGTTAAGTAGATGATGTAGCAAGTCTTTATCTAAGTATACTTAGACTCTTATTCACGAAGTGCATTGACTGGATGTTCAAATACCTTAAATAAAACTAAAGACACATGGGCACAGACATGGCTGAGTGGTTAAGAAGTTTCATTCACAACTGCATTGTTCCATGTTCCATCAAACTTCATGGAACATTAGACAAGTATCCGTCGTTGATCAGAGTCGTGTGATTCAAATTTGCCAGATGATAACTGTGTATGCAAACTTGTGCGATGGACCCGGGTAATGTGATGGCTAATTCCACACTGTCATCTGGACCTGACTCCCTTTAGTGGAGTGCAGTCATCATCATCATCATCATCATTTAGTGTCTGTTTTCCATGCTAGCATGGGTTAGACAGTTTGACTGTAGAGTGGCAAGCCGGAGAGCTGCACCAGAATAGCAGTCCGTATTGGCTTGGTTTCTATGGATAGCTGAATTTCAGTTGTATTCCATTTTAGAAGCAACTTCCTTCGAATGTATTTACCCGTTATGCGCCCTTTTGCCTGTATTACATAATTGACAAACAAGCAAGCACGAAAGCACGCAAGATCAGAATATTAGTAGTATATAAATAGATCATCTTACTCATGAAAAACACTTCGACCATGATTAAGTAATATTATCTTTTACTTGCCCAAGGCGCCACCCATGTGGGAGGGGATCAAGCCTTTTACTACACAGTCATGCTGGTGACTGCATATATTTAAATTCACTGTGTTCAATCTAAAGATATATATATATATATATATATATATGTGTGTGTGTGTGTGTGTGTGTGTGTGTGTAAAAAGCCAAAACGGTGCATAATGGGAAAAATCCCCGATAGTAACATAACCCGGCAAAACCTTGTGAATAGCAACATCAGTGGATAATGAGAAAATACACTGAATAAACCCAGTTTGGCATAAATCGGAGGACATGGGCAATATTTTCAATTTTCAAAAAATAGCAAGGAATTCATTTACCTTCAATTTATCTTATTTTATATTTAATATAGAAGGAAATTATCCATTCGGTATTTGAGAGACATTGAGAGACTAGAGGAGGTGAGAGAGAGAAAGAGAGAGAGTGTGAGGGTGAGAGAGAGAAAGAGAGTGAGTGATGGGATGAGAGAGAGAATGAAGAGATTAGAGGGAGAGAGAGAGAGGATGAGAGATAGGGAAAGAGAGAGCGTCCGTTAACTTTTTAATTATTCTAACTCTCACCCTCCCTTGACGTTATTTCTTTCTCTCTCTTTCACAGTCCTAGTGCCATCCGTATGTGTATGTGTGCCAGTGGGTGTGTTTACGTACATAGAGACATGTGTGTATGTGTATGCGTGTATGTGTGTACGTATCACAGTACTTGATGTAGATACATACATATATATATATATTTATGTATTTGTTCGTGTGTGTGTAACAATATTTATGTTTGAGACGAGGCATATATATATATATATATATATATATGTGTATGTGTAAGTGAACATGACCCAACGGGTCACGGGTGGTCTAGTATGTAATAAAAATAGAAGGCACTAAAGCAGTGGTTCTCAACCATGTTCTTTTACCTATTGACCCCTTTGATTACTATTTTATTATGGTGCTCCCCCCCTATCTATTCGTTGTTTAAAAACTACTTTTATAGACGCTTCTCCCAAAATTCCAATTTTGTTTTTCACATATTCAGTTGTGGAGATTTGCAATAGCACTCTCTTTGGGAAGATGTTTCGGTGGCCTAAAACAGGTTGAACTACGTAAAACGTTAAATAAAGAAACATTGCTGTTCCTTGCAATAAATAAATCTAAAGCAACATTTTCCCATGGACTCTTAAACTATTAAACTACTACCAAGGACCAGCAATCTACTATGTTGCTTGTGTGGACCTCAAAAATCTCCTATCAACACCGGTTGAGAATCACTGAACTAAAACAATTCCACAGCTTTTAATTAAACAATAGTGATAATTAAGGTAATAGCTGTTATATTAGGCACATTGATCTGAATAACACATCGGATCATATACGATTGATATTCTGCATCTCTTTAAATAAATCAAGTGGAATGGAAGGTCTTTCTGTGGTTGATCAACTTGCTACAATTAGCAGCTAAATGTCACTGACATCACTCATTTCTAACGTCTTAAAAACCAGTCCCATTGAACATTGTAGTCCTAGATACACTATGACTGGAAAAAGGATGAAGTGACTATAACTAGAATACATTTGATTATAGGTTTGTTTGATCAGATTCGAGCTGAGATAAGTAAAAACCAATAACATCTGAGCTATGATTTGGAATTGAACTCAATGAGCATTTCTCTGTCAGAATGGAATGTTAGGAATATATTTTATCATCATCATTTTAACAACCACTTTTCCACGCTTCCATGTGTCAGACGCAATTTTTTTAACCAGGTTTTCTATGGTGTTGTGCCGTGCCTATTGCCAACCCTCACTTGTTTCCAAGCAAAGTAATATTTCTTCATGGCCGCCAGATATGTTTTTCATCGAGGTTTAGAAACAAGTGACATAACTTATGCGATGGTGACAAACATAACACGATGTCAACGGGTGGACACACGCACATACATATCAACGTACACATATGCATACACACACACATATACCCATACATGACAGTTTTATTTCAGTTCCCATGTACTAAATCCACTGTCAGAGTTTTGGTTGACCCAGGGCTATAGTAGATGAGATTTACCCAAGCTGCTGCACATAGGAACTGAACCCAAATCCACATGTTTCGGAATCAAATTTCTTAACCTCACATGCATGCTATTTTAATGCAAAAGATATATGTGCAGAGTTGGAAACTGCTTGTTAATCTAACTTTACTTTACAAATAAGCATGTTGTATCAAGGATCATTTCATGTCTTAGTTTACCAGTCAGTATAATCTGAAGACCAGTATTAATATTTATTAACGCACTCCAGTAGATAATTTATATTTGCCGTCTTTCCAATCGTTGACATCGTAATTATAGTTGAGGCCTTTAACAGATGAAGTATAGTGTTATCATTACTTACTGCAAATGCACAAACTTAGGTGGATAAAGTGATTTCAAGGAAATGACCATATAGCCAATTAAATTTACAATGCTCTAAAATGGACTTGAATCAGACTTTATTTCCCAGCAAAGACTGTTATTATATGGCTGATTGTTCACATTGCACACATATATTTGCTATTCTGTATATTTAGATAACCATTACACATACAGAACCTCTGTGGAACAATTATATAATATTGCTTTCTATGAAATGGAATTCTCAGAAGGTGTATTGCCTTACAATTAATGATTTGCTAAAATTATATAATATTTTATAAACTTGGTTATCTTGTATACTTAATATCATTATTTACTTGACTTATTTATCTAGATGGTACCTTTTAAATCTTTTTTCTTAATCTTATTTCCTATTGCACTATATTGATTCAATATTTTCTCTTGCAACTTTCTCTACTGATGGCCAATGTGTTCCTTCGAATGCAAATCTAACTTACAAAACCTGCGGGGTATTGTTTCCTATTTGTAGATGCAAATTCAATGGCTTCTTTTTTTCTTACTGAGATTGGGGGATGAGAAAGTACCCAGGGCTCTCACCAGTTCTCTTAGACTGCTGAGATTGATGCCATTAATGCTCCTCTTGAACCATTGTAAGTCATTATCTGCGGGAAAGATATTAACAGAGAGAAAATTCCATGAGATGAATTTCTGTGAAGGAACGATTAGGTGTACGGAATAGTGTGTCTTGCGGAGAGGAGTTCAACACAAGGATAAGGAGAAGATGAGAGACAAGTAGGATGGACATGCATGGGTAGAAGTGGAACGAGTCTAGTGTGTTATATTATTATTATTATTATAATTATTATTATGACCGGGTTCACCCGCCACACCTCTCGGTCCAACATCACTGCCTCGAGGTCCTGGATATATTCTAGGCGAGTGACTGCAATCATGTTGTCGATGTATGTGTGACAACGGTTTCCTCTGCTTACATCACCATGAATTCGGTTCCACAAGACTAATTTGGATTGTACCAGTTCAATGTGTGTGTGGAGAGAGAGGGGGAAGAAACCATTAGTAGTAGTGGAACAATAGACAGAGAAAGAGAAGACAGCTCTTACCTGTGCGACAGCGGATGGAGTATGTCTGAGTGACTTTATGCCAATCAGTTATGTCCGGTAAATTCGCCATAACGACTTTCGCTGTAAAGGAAAATATCGCAATATAGGAAAATTGTGCTGTAAGACAAATTCACCGTATGGGCAATGATAAACATATTATATCAGTATTTCTTAAAATAAAAAATATATAAATGGTAAAAGGTTTTATAAAAGCATTAAATAGGGAAGTCGTTATACAACATCAAACATTAAAAAAAACGAAATTTCTTAAAGCAAATTCTCCTACAGCAAAATTTCTTATAAGCCAATCACTCAGTTGACCTTTATCTAGGTGTCATCTAGGATTTCTGTGTATATAAGCATCAATACTATTCCAGATGTGAGACTAATGCTCTGTTGTGTGTTTCACCTGAGCGTTGTAGGATATCAGTAATTGTTTTTATTTATTCACAATTGTAATTGATAGACATTCCCCACATTAGAGATGATTTACCAACATTCTAGCTCTAAGAAGTACATTTTGCAGGTAAAGGAAGGTATATTATTGGAATCTGTGTCATTGCTGGGTTTGAATTGAAAGTAGAAGACTTTAGCTCCTCCTTTCTTCTTGAAATTCTTCAATATTTCTCCCTTTCAGTGATCTATCCCAATCTCATAAAATAAATGGTGTGCCCCATTCCTAAAGAAAAGGTAACATCATTTACCCTGCCAATAAAAGTAGTTTGTGCCTTCCTTTAAACATATATATAGTGACAAAGAAAAATATTCAACAATTATCTCCTTCATTATTTTGAGTTGTTTCTTTCCTCACCCCCACCCACCCTTATCAATAACCACAAGCATGGATCAAAGTAAGAGCAAGAACACTATCAAAGACATATTGCTAATTGTCTCCACTTTTATTGGTAAGCCCTAAGTACTTTTTATGTTGATACTTAGCAGAGAATGTCTCTCTATCTTGGAGCACATAATGCTCACCATATTTATGTTATAATGTAACTTGGTACTGTTTATACTTAATTCAGTGCAGTTGAATTTATTATATGAGGGCCGGAACAACTATTTGATTAAAGAATTTGCTTTGCAATTCTGTGGCTCTAGGTTCAGTTCCATTACCTTGTATCTTGGGAAAATGTCTTCCATCATAGCCTCATTACTCCATCATAGCCTCACTACATGGTGGATAAAATTTGGTTCATGGAAATTGTGGCCCATCACATATGTTCATGTGTGTATCGATGTTTACTTTTTCCATCTTCATAAGACATTGTCTGAGCAAAATGGTGATGCCGTGTTCTCATTCCTTGTAAATGATATGTTGTGTAACTCAGCACGTCAAAGACGATTGAAATAAAATTACCTTCCTTGTAAAACAGATAAAGATTGGTATAAAAGAAAGACATTTGTCTATAACATTTTGTTTCAGTAAGTTTCCACCCAACCCATTCTAGCATGGAAAAATAGATGTAAAAATGAACAAATATAGAAATGTAAATATATATATATATATATATATATACCTTACGATGAAGGATATTAACATCATAAGAAACATGAGAAAACTGATGCTCATTGTTCAAAGTCTCCAGGCGATATTTGTTTTACAACAAATTTCTCAAACCCTCCATTATTACTCTTGCCATTGGAAAAGCATGAATCAGGTATTGGAAAGCTGGAAAGCCGGAACTAATAATGCTATTGTTCAAAAAGTGTGATACGCATACGTGCAGTGTAGTATTTCTGTTAATTACTTGATCCATATTGCTAGTAATTGCGCTTTTATGGATATTAGAATGGACCAATTTAGTTCCATCCGAATTCAGGTATAGTAAAAATAGCTATAAATTTCTAATCTTTCTGTCGTCAGAATCTTTCTATCCACAGAAAGAAAAAAGTTGTTTAACAACAGGATATGTTTTTCACTGAGACAAAAATACGCGCTTGAATGTTTAACATACATCTGTCATCTGTCAGTCTATCTGTCTGTCTTAAGATATATGTTTTCATTCCTTCATTAACCAGATAATATGCCACTCAGCTTGGAGGAACCTCTACCTAAACTCTGCCCAACTATATCAATTTGTGCTGGCCTTTGTTTCAATATATCATCATCATTTTAAAATCCACTTTTTCATGCTTGCATGGATCAGAGGGAGTTTGTTGAGGCAGATTTTACTTGGGCAAAAAACATTCATGTTACATCGTCAACCATCATTTCTTTATAGTAAGGTAATGTTACCCCGTGGCCAGGCATGTTTTCATGGAAGATTGGAAACAAGAACCATGCTTGTATGGTGGTGATGGTGGTGGTATTCATTTACAAATACGAAGGTAAGTCAAGACAAGGACACAAATGCACACACACACATATATATATGCACACACACACATACACACACAAACACACACACACACACACATATATATATATATATATAAACATAACATACACACATATGCATGTGTGTGTATGTATATATACTTGTTTCATTGATTTGACTGCGGTCATGATGGGGCACCGCCTTGAAAGGTTTTAGTCGAACAAATAGACCACACAACTTGTTTTTTAAGTCTTGTACTTCCTCTGGCTTGTCAGTGTGGCCCTCTGGCTTGTCAGTTCTTTTCATGGAAAAAGGAGCATCTAATAATTCCTATATCTTCCTACTGAAAAAGCAGGTATTTCACCCATCTTTGCCATGTGAGTTGGTATGATTTCATGTTGATGCTGTTGAAATTGAAATGACTCTGATTTCGTTGCCATGACAACCCAAGATCCTTTTGCCAGAAAAATTAGTAATCTAATAGGCGCGGTGTGGCCGTGTGGTAAAAAGCTTGCTTCCCAACCACATGGTTCCGGGTTCAGTCCCACTGCTTGGCACCTTGGGCAAGTGTCTTCCACTATAGCCTCAGGCCGACCAAAGCCTTGTGAGTGGATTTGGTAGACGGAAACTGAAAGAAACCCATGGTATATATATATATGTGTGTGTGTGTGTGTGTCTTTGTATCTGTGTTTGTCCTCCACCACTGATTGACAACCGAAGTTAGTGTGTTTATGTCCCTATAACTTAGCAGTTTGCCAAGAGGCACTGATAGAATAAGTATCAGGCTAACCAAAATAAAATTAAAAAAATTGCTGGGGTCAAAATCATTTGACTAAACATTCTTCAAGGTGGTGCCCCAGCATGGCCAGAGTCTTACGACTGAAACAAGTACAAGATAAAAGATATGGATACAATGTTCCTGGAAGTTGTTTAGTTTGAGTCGGCTGACCATAATTTGGTTCTTGGTTATGTTTTGGTCATATTTACGGCATTACGAATACCTTTAAATTTTTTTGTGTTTTTTTTTGTGAGCATGTTATGAGTTTTTTTAGAAGTCGCACTAGTTTGTAATTTAGGATATACCAGTCCTATTAAAAACAGATACACACATATACATACACACATAGATACACTTAGGCATACAAAGACACATGCACAAACTCACATACATATGTATAATAACAATGTATCTCTCTTATTCACTGTAAAACCATAAACTGTTATAAATTGATTAGATGTGAACAAAAATTGCTTGAATTTGATTAAATTATGTGTGTGTATATGTATATATACACACACACACACACACATATATATATGTGT